>JAUIMX010001013.1:0-10369 GCA_033557805.1 Phaenonotum sp. SLE1380
ATTTATAGGGACAGCGATGTGATTTGTGTGCACTTGAACTAAGGTAACAAAGTATGTTGTCTTGACCGGGGTTGTGAAAAAAATAAAAAGAATTGTAAAGTCAAGGTCGGTACGCACAGGTAAAAAAATATTCCAACAGATGGGGTTCTAAAATTGGCAGATCTGGGCAATAGACTCTGGAATTTTCAACATCTACAATACAACTGGCGAAATGATAAGAAAGCACGTAGCTGACTAGGTATTGAAACTCCCACATCTGGCCAGCATAACTTGGTGTGTGTTCTCCCAAGAGATGCTACTCAAAGAAAAACTGCTAGTTACTTACTAAAAATAAACTTCATAGGCGCCAATTGTGCACGACTTTGCACGAACTATTGAAACGGGCCTAGTAGAATGAGTGTTGAATAAATGGTTTTGCAGTAAGAAAAAATGGTGGCGCGCAGCACCCGAGTAAGCTTTGGCGAGCGAAGCGAGCCAAACCATAACCGCATTGATTTCTAGGCGACTTGATTCAAAATTTGTTTTCCGACCAATCTGACTGAAACTTAGTGAGTGTTCTTCCATATCAAGTGTTAAATCAGCTATAACAAAATATTTGTTAGGGTATCAGTGTCTTGCTTTTAATTCAAGTCAAGAACTTATCAGTGAAATTTTTTAAAAAGCTGGATGCATTTTCAATGTAAGATGAATATTTGAAAATGTTAAAAATTTTCAATGGTAATTCTACTAAATCAAAATTTGTAATGAAGAAACAGTATAAATAAGGATAAATCAATTGAATCACAATTGTTCCTCTATTTCTCAACTCTTCAATTCAATCAAATGAAAAACCAATGAACAAAAGAAATAGAAGGATAAAACCATTCAGAATCACCGAATATTACTTGATTTAGAAATTTGTTTCCTGAAGAAGATGATAAACATCGCGAGCTAACTATAGTCCCAACGTTCTTTTTATAGGAAACGGAATTCTCAGTTATGTCGAATTAGTACACAAACATACGTTTTTTCCCATTTCGAATTCTTGTTCTTGCATCTGCTTATATTACCTATCCCAAATGCATCAAATTAAATTGTCATTTTGAACGAATAATTGCAATGTTTTCAAAATACCGGCTAGACAACTCATTCAGAAATGATCCTTTCATTTCAGTGGCGATTCTCTACTACCTACTACCAGCTTACACCTCTCTTGCCGTACCAGAAGAATTCAATTGAAGCTTACCGCCCCCGCTCTTTATTTTGGGGTGGAGTCTGAAAGCCAGTTCTGAACGAGTACGGAATTTTAGGTATTTTTGGTTGCCTATATGCTGCATCTAATAGTGCAATTTAATTCGAATCCGCCTGTACAATGTAGATTGTAAACGCTACTGATTTTTGCGGGCTCTAATTTATCATCATTGTACAATAAGTTTCAATAGCATATTTCAAAATGAATTAAACTTTTTGAGAAGCAATTTCTACAAGTATAACTCACACATAGCCTACAAAAACACTCACACTTTGAAAACAATATTAAGCAACAATAAAGACAAATTAGATGTCCTTTTACAAACTACATTGAAATACCTGCAACGCAGTGTTTTTGAGATCCTAAAACATTTATACACTCACAAACATAAAACAGATGGAGATAATATGCACATACTGTAGACTAAGAATGACAATCTTTGATAATTATTAAATAGATAAAACAAAAAGAAACCCAAACATAATTTGCTCCAATATTCAAACCGATCTCAATCACATACCTCTATTTCACGTACTCTTTTAGCCGTTTTTCACTTGAAAATTTTTTGCTCACTCCAACCTTTTTGTTGTTATAAAAGTATTCCATTTGCTCCACACAGTTTGGAAGAACTATTCCGGCTATAAATATCTTTGCAAAATTGGACGCGCTCAAGCAAACAAGATCTGCCTTCCAAATTCGTTAACCTCTCCTTCAATTAGCTTAACATTTTCCCATCTATATCACCGCATACGCTGTAAATGATTTATGTATATAGTAAATTCATTCTTTTGTTACATTCAATTATACAGGGTCGGATCGGAAGTTGTATGTAGTTGAAAATATTTTCTGAAGGTAGACCCCAATGGACCCCAATGGAAAAAAATCGCTGCGGTGGTTTCCAAATACTTCTAATATGGCACTCGAACCGAATCACCCTGTATAATTTTCTATGTTAAGGTGTATATTTATCATTCCAATAAAAAGGATGATATGCGTGACTAATTGCATTGGCCAAGTTATTTATGTTTTTGGTTGGGGAGATTCAGGTAGAAACAAGGCAGTTTAGCAGTGCATTTGTTACGTATCGCATCGTTTATTCTGCAAGCTCGCTTTTTATTTCAATCCTTAAATTATTTTTCAAGTTTATTCATATTCATATCTTATGTTTATTGTCATACAATTTTCCAAAATGTATCTCTAGACATTTTTTAACATGTCTAACAGTATAAAACAATCGATCGTGATTTTGTTCATGGAACAACTTTTTCTCCTGTAGGCCTGATGATGAAGTGAGTTCGCCTTGAAACCGGTAGCTAAATATGAATAAATTACTACAACGAAGTATTTTGATTCAACGCATTCGATATTTAAGTATCCTAATATTGTTGACAATAGTGTTTTTCCAAACTTGATAGGTAGGTATAGGTTTGTGTAGAGTGTAATTGATTCAATAGAATTCCCTGTTCAATGGAAATCGAATTTATATCATGTTAATGACATATGGATTTGATTACTCAACTGATGCGTCAAGTACATGTTACTAATCTTAGAGTGAGTTAACTTTGTACCCTCGTCAATGGTAGTTGCAATCGATTGTTTTGTGTGCGCCAACTATAGGTATATTAATTACAACGCAATTGTTTTTTCGTCAGCAATTATTTTGAGATATGTTTATTTTTTGCTGAATATCTAAATCGGCCTTCGCATAGTCAAGAATTTTCTACGAGAATTTTCGTTATTATTAGTAATTATTAATAATTTAATAATAAAACTATTTGTTGTGACATTATCACTAATAATACTGATTTCAATATTGAAAAGGGCAAGAATAAATTTGCGGAAACGTAAATTGCTATTTTAATTTGTTAATCCCATCCCCAAGAAACCAGAAATTCGAGTAGTAAGTGCGAGGAATAAAGAACAAATAATATGTTGATTATTTTGATAACATTTTTAATAAAGTGAACAACAATCGTCGATTATACAGAATATTGTGGCTGCACACATATTCCTGGGACCAAACAGCCAGTAAAACTCATGTGCATGAAAAATTTCGAAGAATTCATCCAATGCTGGAATTTTCGAAAAGAAATTGTCCATAAAAAAGTATATAATAAATCACAATGGAATGCATAAAAATGATAAACCGTGAAAATTACTAAAATTCTGGAGCAACACGTTCGTGTTTAAACTGTAAAAAAAATTAGCTAACCTGTTCACCATGCTTGGTGCTGTGTGCTCACAGGGAAAATCATTTATACGAAAGGTTGCACGATACTGAACAAACTTAGAGGGAGTTATAATGAATTAACTTGCAAAAATTGAAAGGTATTGAAAGATAGGGAAGGTGAAACTTAAGAGATTGCCTAATGTTTCGAAAGATGCTGAGTGTTTGGGAAAAAAATGTTCATCAAAGAACAAGCGCTTTGCGTAACGCTCGGTGCCCTTCTCACTTGAGGTGCCCTATAAAGAATTCAAAACGATAGAACAAGCAGCTATAATATGAGAAAAGAACCTCTAATACGATTGAAGCTTATGTTTTGGAATTGAGATCAACCCCTGAAGCGAAATACCAAGTGGTGAACATACATTCGGTACGAGATTTCGTACAAATGTGTATGTGGAGTTTTCATACAATAAAAATTATAAAGTATAGTACATTTTGCGAGTCTTACTACTGACGTCATTTATTCAGAAGTAATTACAGACAAACTCGATATCTACTCATCTATATCATACTTAGATTGGTAACATGCCGTGAAGGATTTGAAGTATAGGGCCGTATGTGAAAGAATTCAACTAGTGATTAGTAACAAGTACAATGCGCACTTGTATGTGACTGAGATAGTGGTGGCTAGTGACATATGGGGAAGGAGGTTCGCAATATTAAAAAATAATTAAATACAAAAAGACGAAACTAATTACACGCAAGTTTTAAAAGAAAATTCTATTGGTATAATTTTAAATCAATAATGAGTATAGATTATTTTTCAAATATACTATCCAAATGCAAAAAAACTGTATCGCCAAAACAAAAAACATGTAAACAGTAACAAATTTTCACAGGTGCGGGGGCAGTCGGTACGGGCAGACTCAGTGCCTGGTCTAGTCATTTAGTGCATGAGAGCACGTCTAATCTCTGCTCCAAAGTTGGCTTTTTTGGCCGTACGCTTATTAGCAACTTTTTCCGTAACCACAGTGGCTTCCTTTGCATCTACATATCGATGCTAGGCGCACGGATTTTCTGTGCACGGCTGGCCGTATGATCGCCGTACTACTATACATATTGCAGCCACGCTAGAATTGTCTGCGAAAAATTCAAAAATTTTACATGCAGTTTTGGAACATTTCTACGAAAATATTAATACAAACATGTTTAGGAGTCCACGTGCTCCTCTGCTCCATTGGAAGAGCTGCCACTGGACTGAGATAGATGAAATTTAAGAGTAATTCAAAACTAGACCGATGGTGACGCGGTAATCGTTTTTTCTTAGGATTTTTTCACGGCTTCGGTACATACGATATTTCAAACTGACATAAGTTGTCAAAACTAGACATTCGCAGTTTACCCAAACGACAAAGATGCCACTGATGAAGTCAATATGAAGACTCTCTGCATTAACCGTATACTATCAGGTTATGATGAGGCCAACGCAGAATTTCTGCACTCCATTCTGTGCACCACATTTAGGCACCTATTATACCTTATATCACAACAGTTTTAACGTGGCAAATTAGCAAACTGCAAATGTAGAAAAAAATAATGTAGGGACTATTGTATATTTATGCTACCGAATAAAAAATTCATATGTGGAGTTCATATAAATTGTTTGATTAAATAGTTCGAGGTACTTCCTTGTGAAATTTGGTCTATGAAAGTTCCACGATTTTAGTAGGTAGTTTTCACCCTTCACTAACATTTTTTGATTGGCAGGGTCTTATATGATGAGCTTTGTCTAAAATTATATGGATATACCAAATTTCGTTTCGTTACGGTTTTTTCATAAGAGATAAAAAGTTTACTAACAGACTAGACTTTTAAATTACAAAAACAAAATTTTCAAATTTTAATACCTCCCAAAGTATCGATGAATTCAATGAAGGGGTAAGGGTAGTTTTCATCCTTCACCAACATTTTTTGATTGACATGGCCTCATATAGTGAGCTACGTCTAAAGTTATACGGATGTACCAAATTTCGTTAAAATTGGTCAAAGCGTTTGGGAATAATTCAAGAAAAAGTATTTTTTAGGGGAACTTTGAAGACCTCTAGCGGCCAAAGCGGGCGATTTGTCACTTGACTTTATTTCGTTAATTTATCTCATTTTGGCCTCAGTAATCTGTGGTTTTTCTGTGGGAGCCTAATTTTCGGATACACTGTATAGTTCGAAATCTACTTTGAATCAACCAAATTTGGTTATTTTTCCTTCTCCGTAAGAAAATCCGACTTTGGTGTTGCTTGGGTCGTAGCCTGAAAAAAATTCACTAACAAAAATTCAGGGTTGAAAAAATAGAGTGTAATAACACGATCCACCCTCTCTTGGCACACTCCTGATAGAAATTTTGCTCCAGTTCTAACATTAGTCAATGCAACTTATCAGTAGCATCCTGTATGGTTTTTTGTGAAAAATACATAACTAAATTAATTACATCATTTCTTTGTTCGTAATATAAAATACATAACATTTTATATATTTAATTTTTCAGCTAGAAAAGTTGGATGAAATATGGCGATCCAAAGTTTGACGGGAGCTTTTTCAGTGTCGCCATCGCAGCGAATATTTCAACATGATATAAATGGACGAGATAGACTAACTGCTAAACGACGGGTTAAATTAAAATTTTAATTGGATCTAACGCGTTGTATACCGGTCTCTCGGCAAACAAAAATAAAAATACATTGTCGGTAGATAAATGCAAGTGCCTGCTGTATGTGCATTTAATTTTGCCCGCGAGAAAATTCTTGTTCGCAGCCCTGTTATCTCCCACAGACATTCGGTGGACTATTATTCCAGTTAATCGAGTATCTACACCTAACCAATAGCCTGCTAGATCGGCCGTATTTTTGAAAGGGGTGTATAAATATCATTGTGCGTCGACCCATACATTTTAACAAAGAACAAAAGCACATACGCTTAGGTGTCCTAGATTCTCACTAATAAAACCAATTTTCACACGTGTTTGGTGACTGAGGCAAAATATTGGACGAAGTAATTGAATTGAACTACTTACTCCCTTCGCCTGATTTGATTTCTTATGTTATCAAAGTTAGTCAATTAACCCCCAGTTTCATAACAAAAATATTAAAGTCACTTTAGCTGAAGTGACAGATGTCAAAACAGCGGCACACAGTAGAGGTTGAAGTCCACGGTGTTTAATGTTTGTCACTCACCTTAGAACTGTCACTTTAACTAAAGTGACTTTAATATTTTTGTTATGAAACTGGGGGTTAGACAACTCGCTTACAAAATATTACAATATTTATTATACAGGGTGTCCGGAAATAACGGTTGCATACTTTGGGATTATTCACTATGTACCAAAATACGGAAAAAAGTTCATATGAACATGTGTCCGAAAATGCATCATAAAGCTGCTAACACTCTTTAAAGATGGAAAACGGTTTTTATCCAATATCTTTGGAATCGCTTCAGCAACTGCTTTGAATTTTGGTATTGGAGTTATTGGCGTTGGAAGACATATTTTCATATTAGTGAATAATTTTTATGTTTTTCAGAGCCGTGCGGAGAGGGGTGCAAATACCTTTTATTCGCAATTTTTTTAAACACGCCGTATTTCCAAATTTTTGTCAACATATTATGCTTCTATGATATTCAGTGCACAATAAAGGTACTCTTACAAAAAGCCTCAAAATTAATAGATTTCGAGAAAAATGCGTTTAATCAAAGTACCCCACCACAACTTACCGCTTACGTAAAATTAGAAATATCGCAGTGCCCGTGTCAGTTTTGACGTTTGGAGCATATTTAAGTTCGTTTGAATAATTCGGCATAATTTATCTTAAACTTATGACAGAACTTCACCTAAATGTGCTCTAAATGTTGAAATTAAAATAGCCGCTGTGATAATTTTAATTTTACGTAAGCAGTAAGTAGTAGTGAGGTACTTTATTCAATCGCATTTATCTCTAAATCTATCAATATAGGGCAAATTTCGTGAAAGAAAAAAAAAACTTATTTTCAAAGGTATACCAGTCATAAGTTTACGTCTAATAAATAAAAAAATTGTACACAGGATAAAATCTTATAGTCAATATTAGGGAAAATATCGAGAGAAATAGTAAAGTATATCATCAAAAGCAAATGAAATATTTAAAATCTGCATACTATGGAATATAACTTTGAAAAATATTCAGTTTCCATGAAATTTGCTCTAACTTGTGGAAATTTAAAGACAGGTATAGGGAAGTCTCCACAAAAATTGATAAAGCCAACACTAGGTGCGTCGAACACACCCTATAATGGCTTAAACTTATTGTCTTAGGCATTGTAAGGGCTGGAAAGTGGTAGTTATGAGGTGATCTATACAAAAAATTGAAATATATTTGGATGTTTTGTGATTATCTCTGGTTTGTTACGGAAAAAATCGAATAAAAGTCTGCAATGTTGTCAAAACCACTTTTTATAAGAAAAATCAATTGCAAAAATTCAAAAGTAGATTGATAATTTCTGAACTCGAAAGTAATTGATTTTCCGTTTTACCTGAGGATTCAGTTAAACCTCCAATTATTCAACCAACAAGGCTATAGTGAATTACTTAATTAATTAATAATATCCAGCTGTTCCGGCCCCATTTAAAAATAACTCAATCTAATTAGGTAAAACATGTTAATTGGAGTGTTTATTTGGACATCCAAGCTTCTGAACAATGGAAGAGATAATTTACTTGATTATATTGTCCCGAATGTCCTGTGATAATAAATTATCCATCCATCTGTGTGTAGGCCTGATTGGGTTGAATCGCATACAAACAAGCGAAAACAATTTGTTTACAGATTGATTGGAATTCTGTTTAGAATTTCACAGACTTGATTATATCAAAAAATGTGCGTGCCAAAGGTAAAGATAATGAATTACGATTTTAGAGCGATTGAATACATCTTTACATCAAATTTCAGGGCACATAAAAGATATGGAAATTTTCCTCATCTTTGAGTGCCAAATTCCGAAATTAGTTCACTTTTACTTTCTCGTATGTATACATTGTGAGAAAGTACTGATCATGCAATAATTCGATATCAAAATTTTCATGAATTTTCACGTTTTGAGTGCCCCTGAATCCATTTTGGCCATTTTTATCATGATCTCTTATTGCGTGTGTCCGTTTGTCTGTGTAAGTGTCTGTAAACACGATAGCTTGAAACTGAGTGAAGCTTCAGCAATGAAATTTAATATGTAGGCGTTTCAGCTAAAAAGAAAAGCTCGTATTAACTTTTAGTTTTTCACCTGAAGCAAAAGTTCAATTTTTCAAGTAAAGTGCCCGTATTTCTTCAACGATTAGTTTCAAATTTCAAATTTTCTTTAGAAATGGCAAAACACTAGCAGATACGAAATTTCAGCTCAGTAGCCCAATTTGAAGTCTCTTTTACATGAGTTCTAGTAATGATGACGGAACGGCGCACAGTGTACTATTTTGACACTAGTAGTGGCGAAATTGTAATGCTCTCGAGAAAAAAAGCTACCAAAAAATAAAAAACAGAGTTTGAAAGCTTAAGAGCTATAGATTGACGGAAAATTATTCACAAAACGGTAAAATTGTATCTATCGTCTTGAAAACAATGAAAAAGGAGTGATTTTCCGAAAAAATTCATGGAAGCGCTTGTCAGATGCAAAAAACATTTTATCCTAATATTCAAATCATTTTTCTAGATTGTTTGGTCGATTCTAAACAAAAAAGGCTCTATGAAGTTTTTTCGTAAAATGCACCGTTTTCGAGATATACAGCAATTAAGTTGTGGGGTTTTACAAACATGGATTGATTTTCAACTCGGAAACTAAGCATCAGAAGAGAAATGTTCAAAGAGTCTTTTTTGATAAAAATTATTTGAAGATTCCAAAAAAAATTTGGCGCGAAATTTGAAAATTTATAAATTCAAAATTTTTTATGATATTCATTTTATTACTTTTACAAAAACTTAATTTAATTAGTTTCAAGTACACAGGGTGTTCAGAAAAAGTGTGAAATTTTTTGATGTCACACTTTTTCTGAACACAGGTGTACTTGAAAATGATTCTAAGTTATAGCTATGTCGATAATCACAACTTTTATTTGAATAATTTTTTTCTAAAACCTATATTTATTTAGCTATAGAAGCCGGACGCACTAAGTGACCACTCTGTATATTCACTTAACTTCCGATATTATAATATTAAAAATTGACAGTAATACGAGTTTGGAATAAAAACTAATTTTTTGTGAAAATATTGGAATAAATATAAAAAATTTTGAATTTATAAATTTTCAAATTTCGCACCAAATTTGTTTTTTGGGGATTTTCAAATAATTTTTATCAAAAAAGACTCTTTGGAAATTTCTTTTCTGATGCTTAGTTTTCGAGTTGAAAATCAATTCATGTTTGTAAAACCGCACAACTCAATTGCAGTATATCTCGGAAACGGCGCGTTTTACGAAAATACTTCATGGAGCCTTTTTTGTTTAGAATTGACCAAACAATCTTGAAAAGTGATTTGAATATTAGAAAAACATGTTTTCCGCATCTGACACGTGTACACATGATTTTTTTCGTAAAATCACCCCCTTTTCGTTGTATTTAAGATGGTACATACAATTTTACCGCTTTGTGAATAATTTTTCGTCAATCTATAGCTCTTAAGCTTTCAAATTCTATTTTTTATTTTCTGGTAGCTTTTTCTTCTCGTGAGCACTAGGATTTCTGCACTAATAGTGTCAAAGTAATACACTATGCGGCGGAAGATCTTTTCGTCTATTTTGGGACTCATCAACGCCGTATGGTCATGATAAAATAATAAAATGGACGTCAATCCATATACAGGGTGATTCACTAATCCGCGGGAGGGCTTTCACGCTTTTCATACAACTTATATCAAAAAATGTTTTAGATAAAAGTTGTTTGTACTAATGAGAGATACAACCAGAA
>JAUIMX010001014.1:0-10363 GCA_033557805.1 Phaenonotum sp. SLE1380
CAAACCTACAGCGCCATCTAGCCAAGTTTCAAACCTACAGCGCCATCTAGCGGCGGACATGTGAACAAGTGTGCCAGGAACGGCGAATCCTACTACTTGTATTTCAGTTATTGTTTTTTAGTAATTTAATTGTAATTGTTTTGCAACATTTTGAGGTTATGACACACGTGTTTCTTCTTACTGCTCCAAACCATTCTTTCCTAATTTCGGCATTTTTTGGTACGGTTGATTGCATAAGCTACCCCGTGTTTTTCGAAAAGCTAACTTCACCTCATGAATTCATGACGCTGCTTCCGTTTTTGACACCTTGGAAAAATTCAAATTTCAATCGCTATGTTTTCAATCTTAAGAAGTTTACAAATCGCTTTTTTATATAGCATTATTCAAGTTTGGATCAGTACTTTCAATTAACATAACTTCAAAAATCGTTCAAAATGCTAATTGTTGCCCCGTGAAAAAAATCTTCTTATTCACAAAATGCCGTTTCCATGGTGATTGCTGGATTACCTGTCATCTGACAGAAGACAATTTTCAAGTCGTTTTATGGTTTTAAACTAAAAATGTTCAATATGTTAGGAGGTAAATTGTTACAAATTCCATCATCATTCGTGATTACAAAAGGGTTTTCTTAGGTCATAGTTACGATTTAACACCTAACTCTCCTCCATTGGAGACTCCATTGAAATCTACGTACGTAATATCCGGTAATATTCGATGAGATTGAGATTTTTACTTGTTAAAATTCAGTTTTAGTTGCTTATATTCTATACGTTAACTTCATAACGCGCCTTTGGTTGCATATTGGGAAAACCTTTCAACTTTCAAACGGCTCTACCGGCTTCCGAAGGATATCTAAATAGTTGTTAGGGAGAAACTATCTTCAAACGTGTTTTCTTGGATCATAATTGCAATTGAAGAGCTATTTTTTCCATTTAAAATGTCATGAGATTGTGCGTACGCTTCATGGTTTAAACTTTTCAAATCAAGACTTTGGCATTTACGAAAAAATTGACTGTATCATTCCGTATTGTGCGATCGCTCAAGGTCTTCATTTCTCAAAGTTGGAGTTTGAAGTTTGAATTGTCAGACTGACGTTTATAGGTCGTCCAGCTGATTTAAGAAAGCATTTCACCCGGTCAAAAGATTCTTCTTTTTAACGACTGCACTCTGGATTCTCAACTAAAAGGAGTTTTCTTATGTTAAAATTACGTTTTAAGAACTAATTTCTTCCCATTGAAAAAGCCATGCGATTTCTATGTAGGTTTCGTGGTCGGAACTATTCAAATCAAGATTTTGGCTTTTGCAGAGGAATTACAGGCAATGTTGAAGATAAAATTACTTTATTAGTACGTAATGTGTAAACGCCCAAGATTTTGATTTGTCGAATTTAAGTTTAAGCTACCTATTTTCCTCGATGTGCTCCTTGGGTTGGAAGGAAACTATATCTCTGCATTTTTTTAAATGGCTTTCTCGGGTTCTGAAGAAGATCTAAAGAGGTGTTTAGGGGTGAATTGTCTTGAATTCGGAGGTAAATTATTCTGAATTTTCGCTGTTTATCAATCATATAACGTAGTTTTTGAATCATAATTACATTTGTTCCTTCTGAAACGCCATGAGATTCTATGTACGTTTCATGGTTTCAGGATTTTGGCTTTCACAGAGGAATTAGATGCAATATTCGAGGTAGAATGATTGTATTATTTTGTATTGTGCAATTGCGTAAGATTCTTATTTCTTGAAATTGGAATTTGGCATTTGAAATCTCAATCTGACGTTTATGTGGCAGACGTGTCATCTAAACTTTTGATAGGATTAGAATTTTGCTTCGCTAAAAAATTCTTCTTATTTACAAAAACATCAAAATTGTTTTTAATATCAATGTAATGACGATAACTAATGAGCTGAGAGAATTTTTATTGCGATTCTATTGATTTGTTTATTATTCCCGTTGGTTAATTAACCGATAAACGTCTTCTTCTAACAAAATTCTGATATGTTGATGACAATTTAAATAATTTTATAAATAGTAACGTCAAAACAACAATATTACTTTTTCAAAAAAATTTTCAACGTCAAAATGATTGTATCTTTTGTTTATAATTTTATATCTGTTTTATAATTCATCGTAGTTTTGTAGTTTTCGTGTACAATGATTCGTTATAAGTCTTTTTCATAATTTGGCTGTTGCCGCATAGGCAACACAATATTGTTTTGGGTTTGTGTGGGCAACCAACCTGTCATTCAAAATTTAAACTAGCGCGCCTTTTCGCCGGTACCCCCACCCGAGTACTACCCTACATTGGGGGTTGAAGCGCTCGACTCACCCTCTTTCCGGTCAAGGCTTTCATGAAGTACGCGTCTACGAGCTCCTGTTAACAAGTATAAAAAAGTGAACCAATTACAGTAAATCCATTTGGTGAGGTGTATTCCTAAAAATTACCCTCATTTTTGCCCTAAAACACTTTTCCATTTTCCGCACCACGTGCATTCGACAAGTCAGGATTCTGGTGAGTTTTTTTATATTTGTTTATTTATTTTCACCCCCCCTTTGAATATTACAAGACTATTCAAATACATTGGCCATTATTCAAAATTTTTGCTTTCACGGAATGGTATGTGTATACTTATTTTCTATTGCATGTTTCGATAAAGCGATTCAATTCAGATTTTTTTAATGTTTATGTCGACCAATATTGCGTTTATCTATTTTACAAAATTTGAGATGTAGTTCCAATGTATGATTGTTGAAAAAAATTAGGTATAATATGCTATTCTTTTGTAATTTACCTAATTTTGTTTTCTTATCGATGAAAATCTTCAAATTTTCAAAAATAGTTGAATGTTTCCGACTTATTATTGTTTATTCCAGATTTTATTGTGTAATTGTTGGATTTGAATGCTCTTTTTGTTTTATTCATGTTTTCATTCGAATATATTTCGACTGATGTTATGAATGATCTATGGATTGTATTTTTCAACATGTTAATTTTAGTTCGTTATTAGGAGGATTAATCTGAATTTCAAGTATCTCCAGCTGTTGTTGTTGGTTTGGATGGAGATTTTTTTCCGACATCTGGCATATATACTGGTCATCATGCGATCCACTCACTATACGATATACTGTCTATGCAATCTGCTGATTATGCGATCTGCTGGCAATGCGATCGGCTGTCTATTCGATCTATGGGCATTTAACAGGTCTGGTTTGGATTGGAATTTTATTCTTAAAAACTGGCATTCAACTGATTTGGTTTGGGTAGGGTGCAGATCTTAAGTTACCAACGCCTTTCATGGTATCCCATAAGCGTCGATTCAGGCGCTTTAACTCTGCGTTTGGTCCATCCCACATTTTCTTTCCTTGACAACTGGCATTCAAATTGTTTGGTTTGGATTTTTTTTCTCGTCTATGCATCTGCTGGCTATGCGACCCACCGACTATACGATCTGCTGATTATGTGATCTGCTGGCAATGCAAACGACTGTCTGTTCGATTAACGGGCGTTCAAAAGATCTGGTTTAGGTTGGGATTTTTTTCTTGACAACTGACATTCATATGATTTGTTTTGGGTTGGGATCTTCTTTTCTTGACAACTTGGCATTCAAATGGTTTGGTTTGGGACTTTTTGTCCCCGACAACTTGTATTCGATCTGCTGACTATGCATTCTGCTGGCTATGCGATCCACTGACTATGCGATCTGCTGGCAGTACCATCGGATGTCTATGCGCTTTACTGGCACTTGCATGGTTTGATTTGGACTAGGATTTTTTCTTGACAATTAACATTCGTTCTGTTGATCATGCGATCATGCAATCTGCTGGCCATGCGATCTGCTGGCCATGCGATCGGCTGTCCATGCGATCTACTGGCATTCAAAAGGTTTGGTTTGGTTTTGGGATTTTTTTTCTTGACATTCAGCATTCAAATGGTTTGGTTTGGGCTGGGATTTTTTCTTGACAGCTGGCATTCGTCAAATTGATCATGCGATCTGGTCGCTATGCGGTCTGCTGACTATGCGATCTGCTGGCTAAGCGATTTTCCGACAATGCGATCGCTGGCTATGCGATTTGCTGGCTATGTGATCTGCTGGCAATGCGATCGGCTGCCCATGCGATCTACAGGCATTTGAAAAGTTTGGTTCTGTTTTGGGATTTTTTTCTTGGCATTCGGCGTTCAAATGGTTTGGTTTGGGCTGGGATTTTTTCTTACCAACTGGCATTCATTAGGTTGATCATACGGTCTGTTCTTTGTGCGGTCTGCTGACTATGCGATCTACTGACTATGCGATCTGCTGGCTATGCGATCTGCTGGCTATGCGATCTGCTAGCAATGCAATCGGCTGTCCATGCAATCGACTGACGTTCAAAAGGTTTGATTTGGTTTCAGGTTTTTTTTCTTGACATTCGGCATTCGAATGGTTTGGTTTGTGCTGGGATTTTTTTCTTGACTACTGACATTCATTAAGTTGATCATACGGTCTGTTCTCTAAGCGGTCTGCTGACTATGCGATCTGCTGGCTATGCAATCTACTGACTATGCGATCTGCTTGCTATGCGATCAAGTGTCGATGCAATCTGATGACTATGCAATCTGGTGACAATGCGATCTACTGGCAATGCGATCTACTGATTATGCGATTACCGACTATACGATCTACTGATTATGCGATCTACTGACTGTGCGATCTACTGACTATGCGATCTGCTGACTTTCTTGATGATTTTTTTCAAAACAACAATATTTATTCTACTCGAAAATCGTCGTTCTACTGATTTTTTGTTCGGTTTGGCTTACTGTTAATAATTTCTTACTAGTAACTTATATTCAAAATATTTAAATTCAAATGTTTTTGTTAAATTGATTTTTTTTATTATAAGAATAGATGCACAGTAGACAGCAATTCAATAACACGTAGAACATGGTTCATATAGAAACTCGATATTTCTGCCAAATAAACACTTTCTTTCCTCTGCGCTAGAATAACAATGATGATCATAAAGTTCATAATACTCCCAGGTTAAGTTTAAGTAGATCACCCATAAGAAGCAAGTCTGAAAGTTCATATTTTTACTAAAGTACCTTTGATAAACCAAATATGCCAGAAAGAGAAGTTAATAAAAATAACGCGCCGGATATTGCACAACAGCCCCAACAACTAACGGATAAAAATACAACGGTTAATACTATTTCAAATCGCACAAACACCTGAATAACTCCTCCTCATAAATGCTACCAAAGCCAACTTGCAATCAAATAACTACGTCACTCAATACAACTAATCAAGACGCTCTCTCCATCACTAATCAACCCACCCTCCCAAAATTTATTGCAACACCCAAATTTGACCCTGCCACGTCTCATGTGATAACGTTTTTAAAAGTGTATGATGAAACCGCTGCGGCCAATCGTTGAAATGGATCCTAAAAAAATGCGTATCTAGGTACTAGGTAGCGCAGAACAAGATATTGAACCAAGAGTCGATGCAAGTAGACAAGGATTAGGCGGTATCCTACTACAGGAATCAAATGGAAAAAGCCATCCCATTGCATATATTAGTAGGACTTTATCTGCAACAGAACGCAACTATACAATTTCAGAGCTGGAAGCATTAGCAGTAGTTTGGAGTTTGGGGTACTTACGTCATTACGGCCGAGCAGTAAATTTAGTAACTGATCACTACGCTCTCTGCTGGATAAATCATGTAAGGACCGTTACCGAAGATTGGCTGGATGGGCTATAAAACTTGCGGAGTACGAGTATCAAATCTACTATACTTTATCTCATAAGGAAACAATATTATGGTGGTGTGTGCGATATGCTAGAATAGACTGCGAACAGATTGATATGTGATGTTGTGGATTAGTGAACTTTCAAGGATAGAACAATTTTTTTTTCGATAGATCAATTTCATTTTTTAAACTTTTTAATGTGCTGCTTTCTTAGATTGTGTCAATCGCTGGGGCTATCGATTTACTGGATGGATGGTAAAGTCACGAAGGTATTAATTTTAAAAATTGTGTCATAACCAGAATGTCATTACCCTAATATAACTCAATGTTGAAAATATTTTGAAAGTCATAGTCACCAATAATTGTTGCCCCATAGATTGGCATAGTGAAAGTAAGCAAGTTAGTGAGAGTAGGGATAAGTTTACCTTTTAAGTGAATTAGGAAATACAGGATAGTTTTTCAATGTCAGTCTCTGAAGAGAGTTTTTTAGAAGTCCGTTTTGTAGACAGTTTGGTTTTGCGATAAGTTATTTTTCGTTGGAAATTGTGTACACCATGTTATTAATTACCTTGTAAGTAGATTCAAGCTTATTTAATAAATATATTCACATGTTTTTAGATGATATGAAGTAGTATTGAATCTCACCCTCCCATAGAACTAACAAATATGACCCAGTCGACGACGAGGTCGCGACACTACCATAAACTCATTTGAAAACAAGAATCAAATATTAAAATTCGAAGACTATACCAAAATTTCACAACTCTAGTAGCGGTCCGTTAATCGGAGACAACCAAATATTCTCTTTAAAAATTAAACTTATGAGCATCAAATTCAGTTAGAAAATGAACAAAATCACTTTAGGAAATTCAAATAATCACGAACGCAGTGAAATGGCGTTTTTAATTCTTCCCAGAGGTCCAATCGATACTACCATTGAATAATACTTATTATTAAACGATACTGCCAACCAGAATTTTATAATTCACATTTATAAAATTAATCTTTTAAAAACTCTACAGTACATGATTCATCAATCAATCGATATAGAAGAGACCCATATATCATACTTAAACATTCCTAGTAATAGTGAACAAAAATAATCAAGCTGAGAATCAAATGAAGAGAGTCTCTCATACTTATAGTAGTGTAGAGGTTCCGTAAGTATATTGGGAACGGTAAAGTTATAATTCTTGAAATAAAATATCCACACGTTCAAGCCTAGAACTTGTACGTCAAAGTGTTTATTTTAGCAATATTTTTGAAACATTTTGATAATTAGAAGAAGTACTTTACCAAAAATTATTGTCTATTTTGAAGTGATTCTCTTTGTTTTGAACAGCCATTTGTTTCCAATTCAATACCAGCTGTAGGAACATTAAAAAATATTCACAAACGACGCACTCTAACTGGAAAGTGCACTTCCGATAAGGGAATATAACAAATCATTACAACTTTGGCTAGCTCTTAGAAAACAGTGAAAGTGTACAGTATGTCCCAAATTAGAGCTATTCTCTAATACTTTCATTGAAAAGCGATAATTTTTCAATGTTATACCAAATGTTCCCCGTTTTCCCATACTCTCAATAGTTATAAGCATTTTAGTGAAAACAAATGAATAAAAAGGTTTCGAATATCAAGTTTTCTGTGGTTTTAAACACAAAATTTAATATTTGTAGCCACCTTATCAATTAACGAGAGTAAATACAAGAATTTTTGCAAGCCGAAGAAGGTTACGGATATTATTTTCTCAATTACAAATTATGTTGACCTGTTATTTTCCCTCACAAAATATCTTTCATTTTTTCAGGATCGTTATCTCAACAATATTATTTACTATCAAGTCTTCGGCAAATTTCATTTGAAAACATTTTTTCCATCGTGTAATCATCAACAAAGTTATGAGAGAAAATATTTTTTCACTAAAAAACAAAAATAGCTATATCTCAAAAACCAAAAATACTATGTAAATTTCTACGACACACCTTAAAAAGTTGAGGAGAGGGATTACGTCACTAGTTTAGTCGTATTTCTGCTAGAAATAGATGTTTACCTGAAAGCCCACGGATGTGGGACATACTGTACATGAATAAAATGCTCCGCTTATTCAATTCATAACAAACATGTGTCATTTATTAGCGAATAAACTGACTTGCAATAAACTCATCCAATCATTTGATTCACTTATATGACCACGGCTTACACTCTATTTATTCACATTATCCTAATTACTTTGCCAGTGGCTTTGATATCTACACATGTTGTTGACAAGCCATATATTATTGTCATAAGATTTGTTCAAACTTCATTAAAAGTTTTCACACTACATCTAAAATTTGCAAAAGAGTCATTCGCGTGGCGATTATCAGATTTACCTGAGACATATCACGCGCAAAATATTTTGTTTACATATCTAGCTTTGCTTAAGATCAAATGTATTTCTTACACTACTGTTCTAAATATGAAGAACCGAATAGCAGCTCTGTAAATTATTGAATGTACATTATGACATGAATGATGAGCATATCATGCCAAAAATTATAGGCATGCTCGTTCAAATTGCGATATTTGTATAGGGTGTAGATCAATTAGTTTGTAAGAAATGAGAAACTTTCGCATAACGTACATTCTCCAAACTAGAATAATTCATGTCAAGTATAAACAGGGTCGCTCGAAATGTAAAACTGTCCAAATACAAAAGCATTACCTTTTGTTACTCGAAATATAGCTTATTTTATTACATTGCTCTTCCGTTTTATGCTTGCATTACTGTCAATAAAATTTTTAAGAATTTGAAAAATTCAAATATCAATATTGTTGGTCCACCTTGTAGCTAGGGCGAAAAAGAAGAATTTCTCTCTTAATAATATGAAGTCACAATAAAAGTTGAACTAGCCAAGGGACCCATTGAGATGACATAAAATTATGTAGGGTATGTAAGATTTGAAGCTTTCACGGCTACCGTCAACACCCTGAAATACCTTTATGTAGGTTATTCCATTTAAAATAAAAGATATTTGATCAATTGATGATAGAAATTAGATTTTCAATTATTCCATCTGTGAAACTTACTAGTGCCAAGAGAACCTTCAAAACAACTGAAGTATTGTTGATAAAATTTGAAATTTGTGCACAATTGCCATAATCTCGAAAACGGCTAGTTTTGAACGATTTTTAACTCAGGTAATATGAATTTGTAATTTTTGTTTTACCAACTAGTATATTATAGATTGATGATTGAAATTAATATACAGGGTCCGGCAAAAGTCCCGGGACGGATCGATTACGGCCAAACGAAACGTGATATCAATGTCAGGTTTTCGGTAATACATTCAGCAAATTTTTATCTAATGAACACAAGTAGTTACACACTTGTAGAATAACAGTAATAATAATAATTTCACGGAAGGTCAAGTTTTTCAAATGGAACACCCTATATATTGTTACAAATTTCGATTCCCCGATAAATTATAAGTTCATATTACCACAGTCAAAAATCGCTTAAACCTAGCCGTTTTCGAGATATTAGCAATTTTATAAAAATTTCAAAGTTTATCAACCATACTTCATTTATTTATAACTAAGTTACCTTTCATCAAACAATTATCATTTTCATCAGTTCTCTAGACACTAGTACGTTCTAGAGATGGAATAATTGAAAAACGAATTTCTATCATCAATTGGTCAAACATGGTCTTCTAAAGATAACGATATTCAACGTCGAATATATTTCTTATTCTAAATGGAATACCCTGCGTATTTATATGTCATCTCAATGAGTTCCTTCATCACTTCAACTTTTATTGAGACTACATATTATTAAAAGTGTAATTCTCCATTTTCACTCATTTTTTTCGCCATTTATGTTAAAACAAATGACAATTTAAATAACTACATGATTATTATACGAACTATAGACTTATTCAAATTATTTCATTTGAAATATTTTTCCATAATGAATTTTCATAGCAGTTTGTTAATAAAAATAGGTGTATTCTTAGAACTGGGAGTTATGTTGAAGAAATTTGAATATTATTTCCAAGGCACACTATAATATAACTGAAAAATAAGCTATTTTTATAGCATTTGCTCGAACTTGTTGAAATTTAAAGATAGGCATAGGGAAGTTCTGATAAAAGTTAAAGTAATTGAAGAACTCTTTGACATGGCATATGCATATGCAGAGTGTTCCATTCAAAATAAGAGAGATATTCGATGTTGAATATCACAATCTTTGGGAGGTCATATTTGACTAATTGATGAAAAAATTCGGTTTCAAATTATTCCATCTGTAGAACATACTGGTGTCCAGAGAAACTTCAAAAATAATAATTGTATAATAAAAGGTTATTCAGATATGAACAAATGAATTTTAAATAAATAAATAAATGAATAAATCATTTATTGGTTCAAAAAATGAATATAAACGTAATTTGTACACGTATCAATATCAAATACATAAATTAATATATTTAAAATACAATTACAGCAGCAGGAAAATGAAAAATTTTCTTTATTGAACCAAATGGAAATGCCGCAGATTGAGCCAAAGAGGTTCATCTGATATAATGACACTCCCGATCAAATGCAATCGACTACCTATTATATAGATTTGCTCGATTTCGAAAAAAAAAA
>JAUIMX010001015.1:0-10361 GCA_033557805.1 Phaenonotum sp. SLE1380
AGCAACAGTCTCGTAATTGATCAATATTGTTTTCAAACTAAAAATTATTCTTATTTCACATACAAAAATTATCAATTTGCAGCAATCTACAGTCTTTTATTTATTTACTTAGAAATCTAGTTCTACTTATTACAAAGAGCATTTGTCTGTTATGAACAGCCTTTTATATTAATTGCAAAAAGTTAATCTAAAGTTATTCTTAAAAGATAACCTTATCTATGGGTAGGCCATTTTACCCGAATTGGCATTCGGTGTAAAAAAACAATATAAATGACAAATGGGGCTATTTTATTCTATTTTTCTGTGGAATAAATTGCTCAATTCATACACTACACCGATAAATCGTGCATTGTTTTTTTTTATGACATTGATTACAATAATTTTTTACTATGTTTAAACCACCCACATTAGATCAAAGACCACGAAATTCAAATATTCAACAATAAAATTTGTAGACTATCACTGATCCAGTTGGCTTTTTGGGTGGCAATATGACGTCAACCATTGAATTATTTCCATATTCGGTTGACAGATGGCGCTAGTTAGTTTGTTCTTAAAAAGAAGGTGGCCACTTTACCTGCCTGTGGGCCACTCTACCTATCCTTCCCCTAATAGACAATCCAATTTCCATACTGACTCATGAATTTTTTTCCAAAGATCACCAATTTTTTCACAAATGGGCTGTGATATCCTCGGAGGACTTTTCAGGAGGACCAAAGGGTTATCTCAAAGTAGACATATGCGTCCAAGCGAAAGGCCACACTCCAAAAATTCCAGTCGTCAGTCCAGAAGAATCCGATAACATAGAAGGGTATTTATTTGATTTGAGTAGAAATATTTGTAATAATTACTCAATATTACCTGAAAAATTAAATTCTTTTATAGAAATTTGCTTTTGCCAGAAGGAATGACATTGGAAAGGCAAAGAGCAGAATATATTTTTCACATTTATAAGGGAGAAGGATTAAGTAAAGGGCAAATGGGTACGCAGGATTCGTACCACAAAGCTTTCATAGAAGTTATATTTGCGGGATTGAAGGTAATATTTTCAAAAATGTACACATCAGAGTTTACAATCAGTTCTAATCTGATAAATTGTCATTGTACAGGAAGGACTATTAAAAGAGACTTCATTTACTCAATGTAATACTGCCCAGTTCACAAATGGAAAATTAAGTTCTTGTAGACACATTTATTTGTTGATAAATAAGTAAAGACCGCTGCACAACAAGCCGGGAACGAGAACGAGAACCAGAACGGCAACGGGAACGTATAGAAACGGCAAGACGCAGATGCACAACAGCCGGGAAGGTCTAGGGATATTTATTATGAGTTTCGGGATTTTTCATATGTATGTAGTGTAATCTATGTAGATGACAGCTCACAGCTCGCATCGTGATATCCATGGTGACATCAATGCTGCATTCCTATTGGTTCCGGTAATGAAACGGTCGGGGAAAGTTAAAACTTAGGCAACCTTCCCGTAGCGTTCTCGGGACGCTTCCCGTTACCGATCTATTGTGCACGCTCTCATAGCGTTTACATGAAGGTGAACTTTTTTCGTACAGGGTTTCCCGATCTCGTTCTCGTTCCCGGCTTACAAGAAAGTGAAAAATGAAGACACGTGAGTGACGTGTATAGCCAACAATAGATAATCAACGTGATAGAGTCACGACATTCATCCTCGATTCCATTTATATTTTCTGATTGGGAAAAAACTAAAAATACATCATCATCTGGTAGCAATTCAAAATCCAGGTTGTAGGTGAATTACACAGGTCTGCAAAAAAACTTTTTAAAAAATTGTTTTGATTTTTTTAGCTGACCTTTATGTAGTTTTTTGTGCTGATTTCAAAAATTAAGTTGAAGTATTGGAGAAAGTACAAAAAAACAGAAAATTTTTCATTTATTTATATTATTTTAAAATGAAGTGAAAGAAAAATAAACAACGATACCTAGTCAAAATAAGCAGACTAATAAGCATAATAGTGATACACATATGTTGCAAAAGTATTTTAAGTCTTTGTAAAAACTTTTTTCCACAAAAGCTTCTTTTGCTACTTTTTTGGCCGTGTTCTTTTGAATTTTCCGTTTTAAGCATACAGCAGTCTGCCATCATGTTGACATTCCATCGACCTAGGTATCTGCGCTACAATTCTTTTATATGTGATGGGTGAAAACGTTCTTCTTGTTCCTCCCTTACAGCTACAAAATTTTCTGGAAAATAGTCCAGATGTGAGTGAAGGAAATGAACTTTGACATTCACGTTGCAGCCCAACATTTTATAGTTTTGTAACAATTCAGAATCCAAAGTTTTGTAATTAGGGTCTATTTGTTCTCCCAAGAAAACTTGTTATGAGAAGTTTAAATGATTTCCAGGCATTTTTTTCTACCTTAGCATCTGATAGACCAGGAAACTGTTCAGAAAGATACTTGAATCACTCTCCTTCTTTGTTTAATGCTTTCACAAACTGTTTCATTAGCCCCAATTTGATATGAAGTGGTGAAAGTAAAATCTTTTCGTTCAACATTTTCAACTCCAGGAATAAGAGCCTTTCTGATTGACCACGCCTGCTTGTCATAGTGTTGTTTTCTGTAACATCTGTCCCATTCACAGAGGAAACATGGAAACTTTGTGTAAACACTTTGTTGATCTAGTAACATGGAAATAACTTTCAAATCCACACAAATGGTCCATTTATGGTCATAGTAGCGGAGCCTATTAAGAACAATTTCAAAACTTTAGTAGCATTCTTTTAAATGGACGGAGTGTCTAACACGCATAGAAGCATATTGGTTACCATTGTGAAGGAGTACAGCTTTCAAACTCCTTGTTGACTAATCGATGAAAAGTCTACATTACTCTACTTCATACGTGATTTGAACATTTCCATGATTTCATGATTCAAATAAATATGGTAAAAACATTTTTGTTTGTGAATCTGTTCATCATTAAGGTCCATAATTAAGACTAAGCTATGGCCACTTACATTGGCTATAATATTGAAAAATCGCACGCATACTGAACCAAAAAAACCCCTGAAAATACGAAACTTTCAGGTGAAGCTTGTGGCTTATCTATGAGTGATGGATTTTTTTCACTATTTTTTCCGTAATCACAAAAAATACTGTTATACCCACTAGTTGAATATGCAACAATTTTTTCATCGCAGACTTGTGTTATCACGTAAAAGCATCCATTTCTTACGTAAAAGTCGACAAAATTATCAGGTGTAGTAGTCCTAATCCCTGCCGTCGATGACTTGCCTTGGTGGCAGGAATAGGCCCACGTAATATAAAAATTATTAATAAAAAATACTCCAACTGCAAAGTATAAAAATATAGACATTGCTACATAATCTATTACATTATTGTTTTCAGTAGAGTACTAAAAACTGTGAGAATTTTTTCATCTGCGCTGTCTTCTTTCCAGGGAAAAACAGCATCAATAAAAGGCTCAGAAATTCACGAATGGAACGAAAAAATAATTATCACAGAACTGTTTCCTCCTCTTTGTCAAAGAATAATAGTAAATTTGCGAATTTCAATAGGTTGTTCCTCCTTAGTTCAAGCAACTCGCTATATTACCTTATCTTCAATAGCAAGTGATAAGGAACACGGATTTTTACCAACATTTGGTCCAGCTTTTATACACTTTTACTCCAGAGATGAGGAAGGAGGGGGTTATTGTGGAAAAATACTGATGTCGATGGAAACGCACATCGAAGGCCTTGATGCGTCTGGTTTAAAAGCTAAAGACGTTTGCACGGAAAAAATCGACAGTCTCAACGAGGTAAAAATAAATATTAATAGAGATTATTGCGACTGTTTACTTTTAACGGATTATTTACTTATTGTAGAGTTTGTTTTGGACTAATGAACACGTTCTCCTTTATGGAATGATATTAGATGTAACACTCGTTAATAAAAGATATGCTAACAGACCTATTAGCTTCGAGTTAACCTTTGGAGACAAAAACAAATACCATAATCCAATCACAGAGGACGAAGTTGTCCCGAGGAATAGGACTCCACCTTTGAAACCAAAATGTACTAATAAACATTTTTGCTATTTGGATTATGAGTCGGAGAAGCCATGTGTTAGCATTTTGACAGAACTTCCAGATGTTAGGATGAGAATGTTTAATGCGAATATCATAAATAGAATTATTCATAAACTGGTATATTATTGATATAAGTTACGTTGAGGTATGGCAGAGTGAAGAACGATTTTAAAATGGTATTCAGGAAAAAATTCACCAGATTAACCAATTCAAGTTTACTATCTTAGGTTATGTACTTGAAAAAGTATACAAAAAAGTTGATTGAAAGTCCCCTTGGTTTTGAAAATAACATATGTATGTTCAAACTCCAGTAAAAAAATATATTCAGGGGAGAGAGTATTTCTAATCTTCAACATAAATATGAGTTTTCTAAAATACTCGCATAAAATGTCTAGTTTTTCCTGTAAATATTATCATACTCTTAGTTCAGCTTGAGAGCTCCATTTTTCTTCGAGAATACAATCGAATGTATTGACTTTTCTCAAATTTTAGAACGCGTATAATGGTGTTCTTTTGAGTTAAGAAGCTGAACCCTTGGGAAAGTTAGTAGTGTCATCAACACTCTACATTGAGAGAAAAGTTTATTTTGAGTTACCAAATAATACATTGCAAGAAAAAAATGATATCTTGAAGATATAATTATTTTTTATAAATAACACAGGTCAACATTTGATCTAAGGAGTATCACAGTACCCCATAAATGTATCTTAGAGTTTCTCGGGTCGCTGATTTCATTGCCGTTGTCGGTTGACCTCCATCACGTCAAGTTTAAGGTCATTTCACGGTCAAATATAGAAAAATTGCTACAAGAAATTTGAAAAATATTATATTAAAGTTCTCTGAGTCGCTGGATTCAAATCTGCTGTTTATATTTTCCGGCAAAGTTATCCAGCGGTCAAATTCGGGTTATTTCAAGGTCAAAGGGGGTAAAATTTTCAAATGTAAAGAAGAGTCGTGTAATATGTCATTAAAAAGGTCTTCCAATTCCCAGCTCATCACTGTAAAAATTTTCAAAATCGGACGATTTGCTTAGAAGATATGGGGCCTTGACTCAAAGATTGAAAAACAAATATATTCATTTTATTTTTATATCCAAAAACATTACCCGATTTTTAAAATTTTTACAATGATGAACTGGGAATCGGAAGACCTTATCAACGATATATCACACGACCCCTCTTCAGATTTGAAAATTTTAAATGGTTGCCACCCCTTGCGTTGAGGTTAGGCTTGAAGGCAAATAGTGACGTAGACAGGAATCCTTATTTGAAATAAAAATTGACCTGTCTTTTTATTTTACGATTCAATTGGTATGTTGAGAGTTATTGGCTAATAATAGCGTTCAAAAAGGAAACTCCCATGTAAAATCTAACACCCTGTATCTCTGAAACCAATCTGCCGGTTTTGATAATTCTAACATAGAAATGTAGAGGTTTAAAAATGCTCTCATTAAATGTATGATTCCACCTTACATCGCGTTTGAAAATTTTTAAGGGTTGCTACCCCACCTAAAGAATTGAAGTTAGCAAACAATATTTGGCATGAAAAGTTGTCCCCTTTGAAATAAAAATCGACCTGTTTCAGGTTTTTATCATTAAAACTGTTATTCCCAAAATGAATTTATACGGTCTCACTGTATATGTAACCTTGAAATGACCTTGAACCTGAGGTAATAGAGATCAAACGACCCCGGGAATGAAATCAGCGACCCCAAAACTCCTAAGTTACTCTTATGGGGTACTGTGATACTCCTTAGATCAAATGTTGACCTGTGTAATTTTTAGGATATATTACTTTTACTGAAACAGATATAAATCACACAGACAAAAAAAATCAAATTTCTCCCAATCAAAGCAATATAAAGTATATTTTTTTGGAGAATTCATAGTTTGCTAAAATTATTCATACGTGAGTGATGGTATAACCTCATAGATCTCAAAATGAAGACAATGAATTAAAATCATATCCGTGATGCACTCGATATATGGCGTATCTTGCTAAAATGACCTAGTAAAAGTATATTTAACATTCATAAAAACTTTCACAAATATCCTATATGTATAGTTCCATCAGAGACATCTCTCTAATATAGGGATACTTATATTACAGTATTTGCATATGATTGAATTCCTTGGGAAAATAACTTTTTAGAGATGTTAAATTATTCTGTGAAGGTCTATCACGTTGAGATAAATTTATAAGTAGTACAAAACGTTTGGTGCTTTCTCAACGTTTTAATTCAATTTATGGGGGCATCGATGGCATTGTAAATATAATTGGACTAACACTTTATAAAATGATTCGTATGTTTCTTGTGGTCGGGTCCGTCGACGCCTAACAGGCCAAATCAGCAACCTGGATAAAATCATGGATAAAAATGGAGCATTGAAAAAGTACCAAGCCCTTCGTATTTCTATGGTATTACCTGATGTAAGATTATATCTCATATTACAATTACATTTCAGTCGTCAAAAGCTTGAAGTTATGCATCAGTATCACCAATTGAATCGCTCTTCATTCTGCCGTACTTTGTACTAGCCAGAGTTAATGACTTGTTTCAAATCGAAGGCAGATTCGCTTAGAATGTGAAGGCATGGACATTTTTGTCGTGAGACTTGTATCCTTGTCCAGATTTATTTGGAACTCAAACTGCGTTTCACTGTAGTCCTTATACTTTTTTACCTAGACTAATTGTAGTACAATTATGTATTGGAATATTACGAGAAAAAGGATTAATTTTATTTGTCGATACAAAATTTATTTTTCATGCATTATCACCATCTCATTTACTAATTAAATCCTAAATATTGTAATTTTTGTTTCGGAGATGGAAGAGCAATTATTTTATAAATAAAATTTAAAATATTATTTTAGGCTAAGGAAGCAACACATGAAACAAAAACATTTTATTTTTGGAAAAATTGATGACTTCGCCAACAGTTGTTTTTGTTTTTGATTTATTTACCGCAAAATCATTTTTACTCTACAAAGTAGTAAAACTATATTCGTAAATTTTTTCAAAGTAAACCCACTTACAGAGCGCAATGCAATCGAGCATTCAAATCAAAGTACATATCAGTAAAAAATATCCTGGCACAATAAGAATAATGTGGTTGTCCGCAGAATTGAGGTTTTTAGAAATAAAATGAAAATAAAATATGTAATCCTACTAGTACTTAATAAATCTATATTTTTAATTCAGTGGGTGACCAGTTTCGCCTTATGGCATCATCGGTAGGATAATAACGTAGAATAACTGAGTCTGGATTCGCTGATGCCGTAAGGCGAAACGGGTCATTTATTGGAACAAAAATATACATTGAGGCAGTATTAGTATTGCGTATTTCATTTTCGTTCCATAATACAAATAACTTTCAAGAAAATACTGATCCTTTCACAGTTTATTCTAAATTGAAGAAATTAAATTCTGTTAAATCTTATAAATTCCGCACTTAAACAAAGTAATGATTCATGAATGAAAAATGACAAGAGACGATTAAAAAGTAATTGTGAATGGAAACATTGATTTTATGTCGACAAATAAAACTTGCTTCCCTTAACGGCACGTTTGCATTATTAACTACTGTACTACCATTCGAGGTAAAACAGACTTAAAATCAAGGACGGCAGCAGAAAAACGATGAAATGGCTTATGCTCGGAGCATGACAACCAAATGATTTCCAGAACGAAACAAATTCCAACTAAAAATCTCGTAGCTCCACACTCCAAGCTAGTTTGTATTTGTTTGAAATCAAGTAATTTTCCATCGCTTATACGCTCAATTGATTTTTAACAAACTCTTCTTTTCAGAAAAAGAAGATCGAAGTAATTGAAAATTTATTCTTAGAACAAGAGTTTTTCACACCACCCCAAGAAATTGAAAATGAAATTCTGGAAACTATCGACTTCATTTCTGATTCTTGTGAAAAGTTTATTGCCATCGTTGAACCAAATAAAAATCATTATATAACACGTCTAGATAAGGAAAGAATTGAATTTTGTATCAGGGAAATGGTAATTATTTTGAAAATAGCCCCATTACACGACTTCAGATGTAAACCTGGCTCTTTTCACATTTCCTCGTAACTCCTGCGTCAGAGAAGGCTTAGATAAAGAGAAAAACAATTCATTTCATCGCAACTGTGGATAAATGCGCGTAATAGGTCCAAAAGGGCGATATCTGTTGGTATATGAATTATATTAAAAAAATGATCCATGAATTCAAAAACAATTCTTAAAGAATATTAAAAACGATCTCGAACGGATTAAGAAATAAGATAACGAGTAGTTGTTATTACAAAAATATGAAACAGATTTTAAAATCTATCAACAACACAAATGTGCTTTACTTATCGTTGATCTAAATTAAATTCACAATTACTCAAAAACAAATTAATTTTTAGATAAATTTAGGCAAACACTATTGTTAGTAATGATAAAATCTATTGATCTCAATGATTCTATTCGAATGTTCTAGAATGATATCAAAAGAGTTCTGCCAACTTTGTATAACTCTAAAAGGAAGAGGCGAAGTTTTAGGAGAATTCTAAAAATATTCAGGAAATTGGAACCACTATCCGTTCATGTAAGATAAATATGTTAATTGAAAAAAAAAATAACATTTTCTGATAATTCTTCTACCCTAGGCCCAAGATGGTTGGCCTGATGTGTTCATTTGGATGCACAGTGGAGAAAAAATTGTAGCTTATAAACAAATTATGGCAAAAGATATCTTATTTTCTATTGTCGAACAAGAACGAGGATATCTGTGTGGGGAAGTTCAAACCATTTTCTTTAGGGTTGGTGCACTACCTTCTTCAATTTTTTTTGCTTATTTTTCTCATTTTTATAGCCAAAATCTAATTTATTGGAGATTTTCCAATCAGCTCTCATATGTAAAATGGAGACCATATTATGGGTTGGACTACAAAACGAGAGACTTTTTAATTTCGAGAACTTTCCCCGAGGATTTCAGTATTCTGGAGATGTTCCTACTTTGTTGAGCAGTGACGAAGCACATGTTCGTTGCCAATCTTCAGTACATTTACTGTCCCGAAAATAAACGGAATAAGCTACAATAGCTAGCCTCAGAGGCGCTGTGTTTTGGCTTTGACATTGTATCCATATATTTATTAGACGAATATGGTCAAATATTTTTCGTTATTTTTGGGACAGGTAGTGTAGATTTGAATAATATTTAATTAATTTGGAAAAATTTCTCAGAATTTCCAGTGCAGAGCCCATATTTACCAAGGGAAATTATCGCCAGGATACGATGAATCGGGACTTGCTGATGCTTTCTGCAGGATAATAATTGGGAAATATTGTTGCCAAACTAATGTAAGTATATATTTAAAGGGTGAATACGCAGAAAATCCAGACAGTAAAATATTTCAAAACTTACAACTAAACAACAATTTAATAATTTCTCATATCATGTTTCTTGATAATTCCGTAGTGAAGAAATTAGTCCGCGACAATTCAGTTCCGATCAAGTTTTGCATAACTTTGGACGTCATACATATGTATTGACACCAAAGCTGATGATGTGAGGTGGTTATTATGCCCGTCTTTTTCAAACGTTTTTCACTTCCAACCAGTAGTTTACAATTGAACACAATTGTTAACCATTTGGGGGATTATATCATTGACTAGCCCAATAGGCCTTAATTAGGCGAAAAAGAGGCGCAAAAGAAACATATATTATTATTATCATTGACTAAGCACTGTTGCAAAAACAGCTATATGATAATCGATTACCTTTGAAAATATCGGAAACTAAATGCATATTATTTCATTTCTCAGAATTTTGCACCTAAAATCATTATACTGAAACAACCACTGCTCCAGATGGGTATAATGAAAAGTTAAAAATTTAAATGAAAAAAAAAGGTTTGGTAAACAATCCCTACCTGCGAATTGTAAAGCATGTGTTATGTGTGTGTGATTTAATAATCACAAACTTATAAAAATGGCTGTATGCAAAAAACGACTCTTCCCTTTTTCCATAACCGTCATTTTGCCCAGACCTAGCTAGTTAACATTTTTCTCGGGAAGTGATGAAGTATGATGAAAAATGTTGAATGTAATAAAAAGTATTTCTCTTGTGTTCCACTGCTCAATGAATATTAGATTTTTATCTCGTCTTTTCCACTGAAATGTACGTAAATTTTCAATATTATTATGTTATATATATGCTTTTTGCACGATCAGTCAAGGTGACGCGCCTTGTCAGTAAGGTCTTCTTACTAATTACGAGGCGGTAAGTAATTTTTCACGACATGCCCAGAGTTTTT
>JAUIMX010001016.1:0-10355 GCA_033557805.1 Phaenonotum sp. SLE1380
GATAATTTCTTGCCCGATAGATAATTTATTAGAATAATGTGAAAATTCTTGGGATTTTCGATTTCAAATTATTTTTGGATTGCTATTGAATTAGTTGGATAATTTCTTGCCCGATAGATAATTTATTAGAATAATGTGAAAATTCTTGGGATTTTCGATTTCAAATTATTTTTGTGTAAATATTGTTCGGCCATGTCACACCGCAACTGTGAAAATTCAGAAAAATTAGGTCTATATAATGCAAACTCAGAACTAATTAGCTTGCAAGAGCATTATTTCGACGCAGTTTCAAAGCGTTTTTTGAAAAATTGGATCGAAATTAGTGTTGGAGTAGTCTTTACCTATGGTCTTTACCATCACTCAACTGTGAATCACGACATCATTTCAAAAAATAACCTGAAACTAAAGCTATTCCTTACTATGCAGTTTATTTTGTTTCACCAGAGGATTGAATTTCTTTATTCCAACAACAAAACATTCAAATTTCTAGAATTCGCGGTATGACTAGCGTGAAATTAGCAAAGGTTAATTGCCAATATAATTTATTTGTCACAGAGTTTCCCGTCTTCATGCGCAGTCTACTTTAATTAAACTTGCATATTGAAACATGTTGTACATTCCGATCAATTATTGTCAATAAGAAATAAGACAAAAAGTAATATTTATGTTTATGTGGTGCCAGTGGATTGGTTGACGCGCAGGCGTTATTATAAGGTTGGCGCAAGTGACGTCAGAGGGCCGAAGCCATTAGAGCAAAATGGCGTGTTTTCTGACGGCAATGTTGAAAGCCGATTAAATTCGTCGCTAACAATGCTCATGTTCAGAAAATAAGTGCTAAACAACAACATGGAGAACGTTAAATCATTCAACGATGAGGTTAGTTACACGAGAATTCTGCTTTTACGTTGTGGGATTGACAGTCGGTTTCGGTTGTCCCAAACATCGATAAAATCCGCAATTTGCTCAGTGTATTTGGTAATAGTGGCAGCTCAATGGTTTATTTGTTGTTTGTTTTCCAGTTATCATCGCTCTATGCGGTGAAGCCGCCCATATCCAAGGCGAAAATGACAGCTCTGACCAGGGGGGCCATCAAAGCAATAAAGTTTTACAAGCATGTTGTACAGAGTGTGGAGAAGTTTATTTTGAAGTGCAAGCCCGAATACAAAGTGCCTGGACTATATGTTATCGATTCTATTGTGAGGCAGTCGAGACATCAGTTTGGACCGGACAAGGATGTTTTTGCCCCGAGATTCGCCAAAAATATGAAACAAACATTTGTTAATTTATTCAAATGTCCTCCTGAAGATAAGGTAAGACTCTTACATCGATGAACAATATTGTATTACCGAAAAGTCTTGGATCTAATACGCATTATTTACTTGGATACAGAAATGATGATGCTGATTATACATGAGTAAAAAAAGATACGAGCTTTTTAAACATCCAGCAGTCAAGACATCACAATTTTAATAGTGAAAATGATATTTTGACAATATTATTTTCCTATTTTTATCCGTTAAATTTCTCTTTTTGTTGTACTGAAGAATTATTTATGTATTTTATACCTGATATCAACAGAATTACTATCAAACAAATAACTATAGCTTTGTTCCTACAGTGCATCCCTGATTTTTTGTTGGAAATAAAATAAGTAATGAGCGAACTCTAGTGAAGTTGCAGCTCGTTGAGCAAATTAATATTGCAGGAAATCACAAAAGGTGTTGGATACCAACTTTGGCAATTTCCAACGTTTGATAATTTGACTTTGTTCGCATGCTCTGACAGTCTCTGACAAATAACGAGGGCTGTAGGAATAAAGCTAATATTAATGAATTTTTTATTTTGTAATTTGAATTGTTTGGATGATGGCGAAATTAGATATGGAAATGCATTTTAGTCATTTCCAATTTATTGAAAGCACACATTTGTTATTGTAAACACAACACCCAATGTATTCATCTATTTTCCGATTCTATCTTCAATAGAAAATGGGGGCACAAATATGGCAAAAACCAACTTCTAACTGCTCATAATTCCACTAAAATCAATTAAGTAACTGTAAATAACATGATTGAATTATATGGATATTTTCAAGTAACTTCCTTCAATATATACCTAATATACCTAAACATCATTTTTCAAATATTGAAATTATAAAGAAGTCTATAATGTAATTATCAACAATAGTCTCAATAGTTGAAAAACGATATTCAGATATAGAAAATTATTGATGGAAGTTATCAGAAAATGTCCACATACTTTGATTATTTTGTTTTTTTACATATGGTTCTATTCATTCCAATAAAGTTATGTTTTTTTTTGGGAGGGGAAAATCCATTATGGGCACTGCCTGTTGGTTTCAGTACCAGTCAGTAGTGCCAGACTCCTACTGGCTAAAAACCCCAACTGCATCATCTTACAAACATCTGGAAATGTCATCGCTGACATACTATCAGATGTTCAGGCATTTTAATCTCAGTTGTCCTTTTAAGTCTTAACTTTCACTGACATCTTTTCTCTTTCACTTGCCTGAACCACATAATCTCTCGAACAAAATCATAAACTTTCTTCCAATTTGCTTCCTTCTTAAACATGTTTTCAATGTTTTCACCATGTAAGTTGATCCTTATTTCTGCTTCAAGCTGTATCCCACCTTTTGCATGCAAAAATTGCTTGTTCCACATTATCACTTTCTCCGCAATAGACACAATGATCACTAATAGTTTTCCATATCGCTAACTTCCTATACTTTCCCACTTTCATTGTAGAATGCCATACAGGTGTTCCATACATGAATAAAGAGTGCACTACCTCACACAGTGCTCTGCGTTTTTGGCTTGTTGGGCCTCCAATTATAGGCATTAGCCTAGCGGACGCCACCATTCACTTTCCACATTTCTCGCAACCTTATTTATATGCTTTCTATAATTAATTTTTTCGTCCAGGAATGAAGTTATGCTGAGATGATATTTGATTGAATAAGAAGTGAATTCTCCAACACATTCATTATTAGTAATCTTGATGACAAATGTTACTTGCAATGTGATAATAATTGCCTAAGTTTTGTCGCTAACACAAAAAACATGTAAAAATGTAAAAACACAACCCATACCTTTATGTATACCTTTGCTAACAATAGCAAGTACACAAGTACTGCATATACTACAAAGTATATACAGACTGTCCCAGAGAATTTGTTCCTCATGGGGATCTCGCTTATTATTGAAGATAGAGGAAAGATTAAAAAACGACGTATTTTTGGGGGCTAAAAAATCCTTTTCTTTTTTGGTTATTTTCAAAAAACAAAGATATAACAAATTTTTTTTAAATTGAACAATGTTCAAAATCGTAAGAAATATTTCAAAAATTCAATTCAAAAACTTTTTGGTGGGTTGCTTAGAACCTACAATCATTGAATAATGAATTATTCAATGCTACAATTGGGAAGTTGCATAAAATTTCATACCATAAATAGTATTACTATCTTATAATATGGCGTAAAGTGACCTATTTGGTGAAAAGGCAAATCAGAATAACTATTCAATTGAAAAGTTATTAATTATCGATAATGTGGACATTTAAATTGTGTGACGTCATTGGTTATAAGAAACTATGTTCATGACGGAAGTTTAATGAAATAACTTCTTCTGATTGTAGCTAATTCAATTGCAAACACGTATTTGACAAGCATCCTGAAGAAAACATTCAATGCTTTGTAAATACGTGGTACACAAGTGACAGAAAGTTATTCAAGATTTTTTCCTGATTAACCCCCGTATTCAGAAACGATCAGTAAGCTAATGGGCCAATAAAATGACAGTTCTCGTAGTGATTACATGAAATAATTTACTGATATCTGCATTCTGAAACGATCTGCAAATTAAAGAAACTATTTAAATATGTTAGTTGTCACAGATATTACAAAAAAATGGAATGTTCGTAGGGATATTTTCTTGTAATTATTATGAGAACTGTCATTTTATTGGCCCAATAGCTTACTGATCGTTTCTGAATACGGGGGTTATTATATCGTCTAATCAAAAAAAAAGCTCTTTATTGGCTCTCACCAAATGGCCAACGACCGAAGTCCTCCAGCCAAGGAAATTACAAAAATTAATTGTAAATACAATACATATGAAATATATATGAATATTAATACATATGAATAAAAAAAAATCCAGTTCTTCAGCAATTCAAACAAAGTGCTTTCGGGAAATTTCACTTTTTGCTCATCCGGGTTTCTTCTTAAACACAATTCTTCAACAGCAGAAATATTACTCTCCTTCGATTTAAAATTTGTCCATAAAAGGGAGAGTCTGCTTGCTATTGGAGGAACCTTGCATTCTTCATAGAGTAAAGCGTTTGGTGGATTGTATAGAGGGTTTCTTAAATGCCTCATCTTGGTTAGTGCTCTGAGGGAAGAAGTTTCAGCAACCTCAAGATTTTTGAGGGTAGAGGGACGAGCATTCATTAGAAGAATGCTACCGTATTCTATCAGGGGCCTGCATGTTGTCTTATAGATTTTGCAGCAAGTTTCTCGGTTTATGCCTTTTCCGTTTGTATGTAAAGTTCGGAAGAATTTGGCTCGGGTTATGGTTTTCTTCTTAGTGACGTTGGTGTGTTGCTTAAAATTGAGCAGGTGGTCAAAATATATACCGAGGTACTTCACTCCTAGGCATGGGGAAACTTCTGTAGACTCAATAGAAATGGTAGGTGATTGTGCAGTTGGTTTATGGTGAAAGATGATGAACTGTGTCTTGAGAGGATTTATATGGAGTCTCCATTTTTGAAACCATAAAACACACGAGTCGATGGACCGTTTGGTTAAATATTTTTTGAAAAATTCGAAATACCAAGTTGCAAAATTTCAAATTTCATCCCATGTACTCCATGATAACATACGGCTTCACAGATTGGTCAGGGTTGGCTTGAATGCTCGATTTGTTGATAATTTCAATAATTTTCTACTGTCTAAACAAGTGTCTAATTAAACATTCTTTTTCAGAACAAGGAGTCGATCTCGATCAGACAGACGTTACAAATCTTCTCGGTATTCTAGAAGTCGCTCCCGTTCTGGAGGTTACGGACGCCGCTCTCATTCCCATAGTCCTATGTCTAGCAGGAGGCGACACCTAGGAACCAGAGATAACCCTAAACCATCTCGTTGCCTTGGAGTTTTCGGACTAAGTGTTTACACAACTGAAGATGAGTTATACCACATTTTTTCAAAGTACGGACCTGTTGAAAGAGTCCAAGTGGTTATCGACGCGAAGGTATGTATGTCTGTTGAGAATTTAATGTAATTGAAGCAGGGGTGCACTGCAGGACTTCCGTTGGAAGAAACGTTGAATTCTAGACGTAGATGTCTCAAAGAATGAAGAGAAGATCCACGCCTGGAAGAATCATTGAAAATTATTGTTATGTGGTGTTATTTTTCCAGACTGGTCGCTCGCGAGGATTTTCTTTTGTATATTTCGAGAGTACAGAAGATGCCAAAGTAGCAAAGGATCAGTGCACTGGTATGAAGATCAATAATAAAAGTATAAGGGTCGATTATTCGATAACTGAACGTGCACATACACCTACACCAGGAATTTATATGGGAAAACCCACCTAGTAAGTTTTTATTTTATTTTTTTATTCATAAGAGGTTCATTGCAACAACATATTATATCATACAAGCAGATGTTTCGCATTGGATAAAGGTGTTTCAGAAATGCAACGTATATAGACATTGTCAGTTGCTGATGTTTCGTTACCAATTGCATGGGACATTTTCAAGGCAATAGGTACTGAAGTTACTTTACATTGATACAAAAAGAAGGCTGTGTCCTAGGGTATAGCGCCACGAACTGAACCCCTACAAGACAGGAGCAGTGTTCTTGGTTGTACCTTCAAAGATCAGCTTACAATAATATAGAGTGCATAGCACTCTATATTATCTGATCTTTGAAAGAAGACTGCTCCCATCTTGCAGGGGTTCAGTTTATGGGGATACCCTAAAACACAGCCTTCTTCTTGTATCAATGTGACTAGCTTTAGAACCTTTGCGGCTTGAAAATGTCCTATGCAATTGGTGACGAAACATCGGCAACTGACAATGCCTATACACGGTATATTTCTGAAATACCTTTATCCAATATTGACGGTAGCCATGGAAGCTTCAAATCTTACTGATGTTTCAACATTTCATTCAATTTCAAAAAGTGATGATTGTTCATTTTTCCAATACAAATGTTTTGAGCAGTTTTATTGGAAGTTGTGTTTGTTACCAGTAGATGGACAATCTGACGATGCACCTGAACCAATTCCCATTACGTTGTTGGAATGGACCTTATATTTCATTTTAATTCAATGTTTTGTAACATAATATCCACATTAATGTTGAATTAAGATTTTACATTAGTTTAAAATCTTCAAAGTTCCTAGATGAAGTATTATTAGGAATTTTATTTTAAAATGTGGTAGATCATATCTTCACAGATTAATGAACGAATAATGCGAAATTAAATTATTTGAAAAGGCATCTGTGAACAATTGAAATTCATGTTTTTCTCGCACAATTTTTTTTGCATTTTTAGTGTTGGTGTCTTTTTCAATTGAGTTTTCTTTTGTTCAAGTGTACCTGCTGAGAAATGGGACAGAAGACGTGATAGAGATAGAGAGTAAGTATCCCCCCTCAAAATTCATACCTACGCAATCAAATTGTATCATTTATAAATTTCTTCCATCGTTTCAGTGATTATTATGGTTACCGTGGCTCAAAATACAGCCACCGCCGTTCTACTTCGCCATATTATAAACGCAGACGTTATGAGAGATCAAGATCTAGGTCATATAGTCCTCGTAAGTATTAATGCGTAGAGGACCCGATACACCCTTGTTCTTTTTAATTTGTTCAAGAAAATATATACATATCTTTGACATTTAATTTTGAAAATTTTGAGTTTCTTTGCATACAAATCGATCCTACAACCTTCCAAAATGAAAAATTAAGTAAAATGGCATTATTCAAGAATATTTGCCAAAGATATTCAACTAGTAGCAGCGTAACGAGTCTTAAAACATTTGAGCTCTAATTATTTTTTTGTTAATGTCTTTTTATTCTAATTCTACAGGTCGGTATTAAGCTACATGGACAGTCGCAGGACATTTAAATTTATACTAAACTTTAAATATTAATTTTAGATGTAAACTTCCTCTTAAGGGAATTTATAGACTTTTTCGATTTCTCCCACTTTTCTGTAGATTCCCTTTTCTTAATTGAATTTGTTTTGTTTTTAATTCTGTAGTTGTACAATTTTCCTTGGTGCAGTCACTGCACCATTTTGGCAGATGTCGTTACGTTTTGACAATTCTCACCAAAAAATTTTTTACGGTTTTTTTTTTTTTTTCGTTCATTAAATTCAAGCTAAAACAAATGATCAAAAATATTAGTCAATCATTTGTTTAGTTTAAATTGTCAGCATTTTTATAGGTAAGAGTATAATAAATAATTCGTTCAACACTAATATTTGTTTTCCTCTTTGTTCAAAAAGGTTTTACAAGAGGTTTTGGATGAAACTGAAAATTGTGTTAAGAATATGAATTTTCTCAAGCTCTAATGAAGCGCTTTTTAAGTGAAAAAATTGAAAAAATTCTTCATGAAAATGCGCAAGCCAATTGAAAATTTTCTTTTGAAGAATTTTTTGCAACTCTGTTGAAGAACGAAATTAAGGTTGAAATTTTGTAGAAGACACCTAACTTTTGATCACTTTTCTATTGAATTTGAGAAAAAACAAGATCACCCAACTATAGAAAAGGCGAATATTTTTATGTTGAAAACCCAGCGCCAATTACTCTAATTAGGGAGCACTAATTTTGTCAATAATAATAAATGGATGTTTGAAAGTAGGAAGTGAGTTTGTTTACCCTACATTTCCAATGTTTCATCCTATTCAGTCCTGAAATAACAATATTTTGAAGCATCCCAATAACAACTGTGAATTGAAGAATTCCGAAAAACAATAAAATAATATCTCCTTCATGTTCGGGCAATTTTTATGTTGGTATTTAAAGTCAATAGTTGAAACAATCGTTGTTTACAAAATATTTCAAGAGTTATAAACATTTGAATCTACCAGAGTAGATATTGGGAGAGGCAAATACCGGTCAAATTTTATTTATTTATTTGCTACACAACTCAACAACAGTAATGTCTAAATTTTCTTAAATAGGGATAGAAAATAAGATTTTATGAATTCAAAATTGCATCAAATATTATCTTATCTTTCAACCTTATAATTAAAAAAATATAGCCAATATCTTTCTTCAAAAATCACCTGTAAAAAAATTTAGATATCCATTTTGTGGATATGGCAAGTACATTATGTCTATATCTGATATTTTATTGATAGAACATATGAAGTTATGAAATATTTTGGTCAAAATGATCAAGCTCATTCGAAGTTCAATTCTTACTAGGGAAAATTTTAAGAATTGTAATATTAACAGTATCAGGACTTTCGTATATGAAAGCAAAGAAAAACAAAATGCTGATTTTCAAGAAGTTCGAATACCTGTGCCTTGGGGGCACGTTGCAGGCAAATGGTGGGGCCCCTTGGATAAGCGACCTATTTTAGCACTACATGGTTGGCAAGTAAGTACTAGTTTGAGTTTATTTGTATTAGACATGAGTTTCCTTCACAAAGTGAGTTTTTAAGGTGATGAATATGCATAAAAAGTTATAATTGAAAATATCCTTACATAAACATACTGCTTCAGTACATCGTCAATTCAATTTTTTTCAAATACACCCCCCCTATATTTTCTCAACAGTTTACGTCTTATAAGGGGCTATTCAAGTTCATTTTCATGACTGAAAATAAAGTAAAAAATATACAGGTGTCCCTGTGAAACGTCGCTGTAAATTACGGCCAAACGGCTGGACTTGAATAAAAACTGAAGAGATAAATTTATTGGATTTTTGGAAGCTATAATTTAAAATTATTTTCAGGTACAAAAGTGTTCTCTTGTGTACTAGCTTAACAACTTTGTTATAAGTAATGGAACACGCCATATATTATTACATATCTGATTTCAAAATAATGTAATACAGGATGTCCGTTGGGAAAAATAGGGCAAAAATATAAAAAGAAGTATTGTACATAGAATAAAGAAATTTTATGTACATAAATGAGACCATTTGAGCGCTAAACCAAAATATGATCATGTATTTATCACTTCCGGTTGAACCGGAAGTGATCATAACTTTCTTATTTGAATAGGGAAGAAGACACAATTGCTATATTTAGATTCTACGTTAAAATGGAATATATTCTACATAAATATGTATACCATTATTTTCAACCGTTTTCAAGATATTAATTTCTTTCTTAAAATTTTGACAGATGCTGCGGGTTTGAAAATTTCTAATTTCGAGTATTCAAGGATATTTTTCAGATAATTTTTCAATCATTGCCTTAGAACTAGGGTTCATTCTATTCTATTATAAATTCAAATTGGAAAAAATATATACACTGGTTATTCAAAATGTCGTTAAATTTTGACTGCGAAAAATTTAATTTTTTCAAGTGGATTGGTATATTTTTTAGTTGATAATCTGAAAGATAGTAAAAATACAAAATACAAATTTCATTAGAAACACGACCACTCTATCATTGACAGATTTTTATTTATTGCATATTTTTCAAAAAAGTAGACAATAAAGTAGCATATCTACTAATCATATTAAGTCAAATGTCAATCTGATGTGACATAAGACGGTGGTGAAAATAAATAACAATATTTGATTTATTTTGAGGAATATTGAAAAAGTGAGGTAACAAAAATACATGAAGAAACTATGTAAAAAGATTATAACGGTATTTGTTTCCTAAATAATTTATAAAAATTAATCAATATCCTCCCTTTCCTCTCCAGGCACTTATTTATTCTCATGTCCATTTCTTCTGAAGACAGTTCATTGAACGCCTCCAAAATTCGTATCTCCATATTACCACTAACATTTTGTGGCATATTATGAAGGGGTTTTCTGAACTGGCCATAGCTATTAGTTATTAAGTGAATTCCTTACTGATAATCTACTAGAAACAGGACGATGAGGAAAACGATTTTGAAACATTCGACATGTTCTGTCGATATCTATTGCATTATCCATAAATGATCAATAGATTTAAATAATCCTATTGGAAAATTTGTGATTGGTTACCTTGCAGTACGATTAAACAACACAATAACTCACAATTATTAAATTTTATCGTATGCTTTGACGTTTATTATTCTCATGGCAACTACGATACAAACTTATTGTCCACCTTTTTAGAAAATATGAAATAACTAAAAATCTGTCGATG
>JAUIMX010001017.1:0-10355 GCA_033557805.1 Phaenonotum sp. SLE1380
TTTGCAATTAACAACATAAAATCTTCTCAAAAAATTAATACAATTGTCGAATTTGTTAATAAAAATTTAAATTCAAAAGCGTCGTTCCTATATACGGCGAAGAATAATCCCATTTAATTTTAAAACAAGGTGTAACAATATATCAAAGAATTATAATATAAAACTAGAAATCTGAAAATAGAGTGAGTTTGAAAAAAGGTTAACATAAAATTATCTGCCTGGATGCCTATGGTAGAATTTTCTTTCAAGTTTTTACACAAATTAATTCAACTCAACAAAAAGAGTCTATGTGCCAATTTTCAATACAATTGTGTTTGAATATTCTAGAGATGTTTAATAAAAACTAATTTCAGTTCATTTGGAAAGGAAGTAGCACCGTAACGGTGCATTTCTAGATAGTAGTTTATATGTATGACATTTTTCCCTGTATTTCCATGTATAACATATGCACCTGAAGATAAGATACAAACTTTTATAATACCCTGCATTATCATAATAGCACAGAGATCTGGTAAAAACAAAAAAAGGTTATGGAAGTGTGGTAGATTCTCCCTCATAAAGCATCGAAAATTACGAATTTTATCAAACTACTGGATCCAGGTGTAGCTTTATTACACTCATTGCTGATGTTACCAACAACATTTACCTAAATATTCAGTTGAATGAAATAAAAAAAAAAATTAAATTGTAAACACTGCTTAAATGACGATTATTTCTAGATAACTATTATTGTTCAGATGTTTAGCTCGAAGAAATGTATCCTTGATTTTTCACAAATATAATCATCAATATTTAGAAGTTAATATAGATTGCAAATGTGCATTAATTTTTAAAGGATATTCAAGTGTTTAGTGAGAACAATCATCAATAATACAATGATTTTTGTTGGGTGGGGTATATAATAAACATGGGATGGCTAATGGCAGTAGTGAACATCCAGATGTTCACATTGTAATTAAATTTCTCGCAAAATATTCCAAGTTCAAACAATTAATTTCCATTCAATAATAGTTTTTTCAATCACTAATTATCAAATTTTATTATCCACCAAGATACCAGGCATTGTCGGATATCTCATACCATCACAAGGAAGCAGTTTGATCATAAAAGGGCCAACAACGTAATTTCAGCTCAGGGTTACATAAAAATACTTCAAATTTACAAATATTTATCTCTATATAGATAAAACGGAACCAATTGAACGCGTATTATCAAACAAACAGATATGTAGTAATTGCTTTTTTTTACAATTTAATGACCTGATAATTTTCGCCTCTTCCGACAGATTTGTAAAATAATCATTTACTTTAAAAATGTCGAGACATTATGATATAACAAATTTGAAAGATCTGCTCAAAAAAGAAATTATTTCTTATAAAACAAAACAATTAACAAAACCAGGAGAGAATTATGGGAGTCTTATTTTGTCAGTAGAAGCAATCATCAAAGATGTAGAAAAAAAATCTGAAGACATTTTACAAGCTGTTGCCAAGTTATGCCCACCAAACGAATATCTAGCTCAAATGTTTGACGTCTCCATATCATTTAAAAAGGAAATCGCATTCTACGAAGTAATTTTGCCAACATTGCAAGAGTTCCAGAGACAAGAAGGTATTGAAAAAGTTATCGATTTCTTTCCCAAATATATAGGATCAAGAATTAATTTGAATGGATCCAATTCAGTTGATAATAATGCAATTTTGGTTTTGGAAAATTTAAAATTAGATGGATACAAGAATTTAGATTGTTCGGAAGGTTTCGACTTGGAAAAAGCACAATTGGTAATCGTTAAACTTGCCAAAATGCACGCAGTGCCCATTGCTTTTAAACTAAAGCACCCTGAAGCTTTTCGAGAAAAACTCTTGCCTCATTTGGCAATCAATAAAAAATTTGGTGCCTTCCGTGAGGAAATACTCCAAGGTATGATTGAATCAATTACAAAAGTAGCTACGTCTTTCGAAGATACAAAAAATTTGGGAATTATTCTAAGGAAAACTCTGAGATGTGGCTATGATGAATTTTTTAAACGTGAGAATCCTAGCAATGCTTTTGGTACACTTGTGCATAATGATCTTTGGATTAACAACATAATGTTCAATGAAATTGGAATGAAAGTTGCTTTTATAGACTTTCAAATGATGGACTATAATTCTCCAGCTGCAGATATATTATTTTTCTTGTATTCAAGTATTTGGAAAACTGTAACTGATGAACATTATGAAAACCTGATCAAATTGTATTATAGTACATTTATAGAAACACTTGAGGCGCTGCATTGTGATACTCAAAATTTTAGCTTTGATTTATTGAGAGAGGAACTAAATTCGCAAGCTGCTATGCAACTGTTTCATATCCTATTTATGTTGAGACATATTCACACTATACGAGCAAATGTTAAAGATATTGAGGAAATCACAGAATCTGAAATGCAAAATTCAGAAGTAACTGAGTGTTACTCCCCCAGACTACATGAAGTTATTCTTTCTTTTATTGATAAAAAATGGTTGTAAAAGCAAAGTAATAAAGAATTGATAAGTATTTTTAGTTTATTTTTCTCCACAGTATCATAACTTTGAAAATAGAAATTTCCTAGGTTTGATCAATTCCCGTATCTTTCTAGTTCTTGGAAAATTATTTTTATTACTTCCATTTTCTATTATTTATGCATTACAAACCCAAGAAAAATTTTCACAAATCAAAATATGCATTGCCTGTGAGGAAGACTGTTGAATGTTCCAGTAATTGTCAGTGCAAGAGAAGCATCAAAAGCTCACCTAAACAAAGCTGACCTCAAAATTATTATAAATCTAACGACATGAGTTCAATAATTAGAGCTTCAATCTTTCTACAACCATGACAATCATGATGAACAGAATAAATCAAAAATAATTGAATTAATTAGTTTTTGGGAATAGTTCAAAAACTGTAGGGTTTTCTTTAACAATTCTCATCATCAAATTTTCTTATATGTGTAAATTTTATTCTCATTTAATGAATGCATATTCAGAAAATTAAATTATCTTGGAGATGCTATAAAAAACTTTCACAGAAAAACTAATTGATATGCGAAACTACATATTCTGTGAAAAACTATCTGTTAACAATTTTATAAAAGAAAAATCATAAATGGTAAGAAATACGAATATGCATGTAACATTCGTTACATGTCCTCTTCCCTATTTAACAAAGTTTACGTCACCTTCAGCAGAACCGAAAGTACTAAAAATTTATAATGATTTTAATTAAATGGTTTTATTTAGTTAGTATATAATCCCAAAATATCAAATATCTTACTACATCGCTTCCCTGTAAACTTTCAGTGTAGAAGTTTGATAGAACACCTGTATGCGTCTTATTAAAGAACCACAACTATACTTAAGGAAATGATATTTAGTATGGACTAACGGTCTGAATGTATTTAATACGAAAGGAAGTTTCGCGGGTAAGTAGACCATATAGAAAAAGGGTTTTAATCCCTAGGACGTTTTTTTTTTGGTCTACTTACCCGCGAAACTTCCTTTGGTATGAAATGAATAATGACACTGAAAATGATTGTGTAGGGTGAAGGAGTAATGATAATCTGGAATGATAAAGTAAGGTCATTACTAATGACCGTGTAAAGACCACTTCACCAACAACATTTAAATAAATATCCAGTTGGATGTCACTTGAAGTGAATTAAATTGTAAACACTACTCAAATGATGATTATTTCTAAATAACTATTATTCATTTGTTCAGATGTTTAGCTCGAAGAAATATATCTTTGGCTTTTGATACAGTCGATAAAATTTAGTTCACAAATGCGCATTTATTTTTAGAGGATATTCAAGTATTTAGTAGAGCCAGTCGTCAATAATACAATTTCCGATTTCTCTATAATCGGATGAGTGCATACCTTTTGACAGAATGGGTAAATTTTTAAGTATTTATTTTTTAGTAATGGCATTATTTTGTAGTTACTTTTTCTGTTAATAAACGATTTATTATTATTATTATTTGTGTTGGGTAGGGTATATATTAAACATGGAACGAGTAACGACAATAGAAAACATGCCTTTAATCATTGAAATGTACATATTGAAATCGATTTGTTTCTAAAGTATTCTATATTCAAACAGCTCATTTCAATTCAATAAGTCTTTTCAATCACTATTTATCGAATTTCACCATCCACCAAGATACCAGGCATTGCTAGGTAACAGACACCATCACATGGGAGCAACCGGATTATAAAAAATATTAACAACGTAATTTCAGATCAGGATTACATAACATTAGTTCAAGTTTACAAATATTTATCTCTATATAGATAAAACGGAATCCAATTGAAGGCGTATTCTCGAAACAAACAGATAATAATTGCTTTTTACAATTCAATGACCAGATAATTTTTGCCTCAACTGGAAAATTTATGAAATGTTCATTCAATTTAAAAATGTCGAAACATTACGATATAACAAATTTGGAAGACCTGCTCAAAAATGAAATTATATCCTACAAAATAAAACAGTTGACAAAACCAGGAGAGAATTATGGGAGCCTTATTTTGTCAGTTGAAGCAATCATAAAAGACAGGGGAAAAAAAAACGAAAAAATTTTAGACGTCGTTGCGAAGTTATGTCCACCAAATGAATATCTAGCACAAATATTCAACGTCTCCGTTACGTTCAAAAAGGAAATTGGATTCTACGAAGTAATTGTGCCAACTTTGCAAGAGTTCCAAAGAAAAGAAGGTGTCGAAAAGTTAATTGATTTCTTTCCCCAATATATTGGATCAAGAATCAATTTGAATGGAACCAATTCAGTTGATAATAATGCGGTTTTGGTACTGGAAAATTTAAAATTACAAGGCTATGAAACTTTAGATTGTTCAGAAGGTTTCGACTTGGAAAAAGCACAATTAGTAATTGTAAATCTCGCCAAAATGCACGCTGTACCCATTGCTTTCAAACTAAAGCACCCTGAGGCTTTTCAAGAAAAAATCTTGCCTCATTTGGCAATAAATAAAGAATTTGGAATTTTCACAGAAGAATCATTCCAAAGTATAATTGAATCAATTGCAAAAGTTGCTACATCTTTTGAAGATACAAAAAATATGGGAAGTATTATCAGAACAGCTCTGAAGCGCAGCTATGAAGCTTTTTTGTATCGCGAGAAATCTAGCAATTCTTTTGGCACACTTGCGCATAATGATATTTGGATTAACAACATAATGTTCGATAAAATTGGAATGAAAGTCACTTTTATAGACTTTCAAATGATGGAATATAGTTCTCCGGCTGCGGATATATTATTTTTCTTGTATTCAAGTGTTTGGAAAACTGTAACTGACGAACATTATGAAAACTTCATCAAATTATACTATTGCACATTTATAGAAACACTTGAGGCACTGCATTGTGATACTCATAATTTCAGCTTTGACTTATTGAATGAGGAATTGAATTCGCAAGCTGTTATGCAATTATTCCATATCGTATTTATGTTGAGACATATTCATACTATACGAGCAAACGTAAAAGATATTGAAGAACTCACAGAGACTGAAATACAAAATTCAGTAGTGAGTGATTGTTACTCCCTCAGACTACATGAGGTTATTCTTTCTTTCATTGATAAAAAATGGTTGTAAAATCAAAGTAATAAAGAATTGATAAGTATTTTTAGTTTATTTTTCTCCACAGTATTTTAACTTTCAAAATGTTAATTTTCAAGATTCGGTTAATTGCTGTATATTTTTAGTTCCTAAAAAATTGTTTTTACTACTTTCATTTCTTATTACTAAAAAATGTTTTAAATATCTTTTCGATACCAAATGCACCTTTTGAAAGAATAGGGAATTTCAAACTAGCCTTCATTTTTGTCTATTACTCTTGCATTTTCTATAGTTTGAACTGCTGACTGTTTTTCTACATAGGTAGCTGTGTATGTTGAGTGAGGGACTTTGAGATGACTCTCTTATGGAGGAGTAGGGCGTCAAAACTTATAAGAGGAACTGATAATTATAGAGTAAAATGAATTTATGAGTCTTATGTAACTGCTTGGGGGACATTTATCTAAAATAATTTCAAGTTGCATGAACTTCTGGATTGACCGGAAGTGGTATTATCTTTCATTACTAAATAGGAAAGTGGTGGTTGTGGCTTATATTTGAATAGCTCTTGAATAGGGCTTTCCAATTATCTGGCCTACTACATATTACTTATGCGCAATTCATACTTTTCTTTTAATTGATGTGAATTTAGAGGGTTTCAAAGAAAAATTTTTTTGCCCCAAAGAACTAAAAATTAATAAATGATATTTAGCGAGATTACTTACAAGATGTTAGGAATTCATGTTATTATGAAAAATTCAAAACTTTTGCCATGACACTCTAGATAAAAATCTCTAAATATTATGAATTTCATATGTACGTAGTTCAATTTTTTCAAATAGCATACCATGTTTTTCTCGTCGTATTCTTTTTCCCTGCTTTATTCCCTACATTTGTTACAAAGTACATCCTATACCTAAAGTTATTAATTACCAAGAAAATAATCATATTAATTAAATCGGGAAAATTGTCTTTCACAATCCAATATTGGTTATTTTCTAGGTAAATAATAACTTTAGGTATAGGATGTACTTAATAACAAATGTAGGAAATAAAGCAAGGAAGAAGAATACGACAAGAAATTGAAAAAATCGGATTACGTACATATGAGAGTCATAGTATTTAGAGATTTTTATCTAGAGTTCCATGGCAAAAGTTTTGAATTTTTTAATATAACATGAATTCCTAAACATCTTGTAAGTAATCTCGCTAAATATCATTTATTAATTTTTAGTTCTTTGGGACAAAAAAATGTTTCTTTGGAACCCTCTAAATTCACATGCACAAACGCGCATTGTATTTGTTACAAATATTCGGTTGAATTATTTCACATACAGTCCCAAACAGAGACAAATGATAGTTTCTAAAAATTTAAAGCAAAATTGATGTTTTCATCTAAACTAAAACAAAACAATAAAATGATGCTTGTTGAAATTAATGAATTCTCAAATTATAGTACAAATGCTTTTATTGGACCAATAATCAATGACAACTCAAAAAAATCTTTTCTTTGCTGTTGACTGCTACAAATTCTTTAAAATCAAACACTTCATTCCATTTAGTGTCCAAACGACCAATCTCTTGGAAGTTGCATTCAATTCCAAATGCAGCTAAATAGTATTTCCTGGCCAACGAATGTTTATTGTAAACATGATGCAAAAATTCTTGATCATAAACATCTTCCAACTTTTTAATTTCCAAATGTACTTTAGCCTCATCTTTGGTAAGCAAAATGCTATTCCAAGGTGCCCAATCCTCATCTCTAAACCACCTACATAAACGCAATTGGTAAATATCACTGCATTCATTTATAGCTGAATGTGAATGCCAAACTTTCGTGATCAGTAGATGGATATCTCTATCTTGAAGAATGAATGCAATGGATGAAGGTGAGTTTTTCCGTCGTTCTTCACGTCTTATACATCTAAGAATGAATCGATATGGAGCAAGATCAGCCCAAGGTTCCAAAATTTTGTCATCCCATGTACAACTAAGACACACCTTGAAACGTTCAGTACGGCAATGCAATGGAAATTTGTCATGGGTTTTCAAGCTCTTGCATCTAATACAATAGAAAAGGTTTTGTTCCATTAGTTTTTCTTTAACTCTCTTTGTTCGATTTATGACACCAAAACTGCATTCAGGCTGTTTAAAGTGGTGCAACAACAAAGCTTCAATTCTTTTACGCAGCATATCTAAATCTTTGTTGCTTAAACCTCTTGTGGTTAGGTCGCAAGCTCTATCAATTAGTTGATTGAGTTCCAGCGATATACTGCATACGTGATCCTTTAAAACTAACTTGATGTTTAACAAATTTCGTAAATATTCATCTCTGGGTATACTTCTGTCTACTATTGATAAATATAACTCATGATACTCTCGACCTTTCTGTGTCTCCAAAGTATCCATTTCTATATGTAAATTTTTATAATAGCTATTCCATTCTAATGGGTCGCCTATTGCATGGAAGAAGTCGATATCTTTTTGAACTTTCATATCTTCTCGGACTATACTTTTTTGAGCTTCAATTCCACGTAGCAACTCTATTTCTTTTTCCAGGAGAACGTAAAGTTCGGCAATTTTAGCGGGTCCACACATATGCGCGTTTATTCGAGCAATTTCAGATTTTTTCCATTGTTCTATCATATTATACAACATAGCAAAATCTTTTCTGCTTCTAGGGAAAATTTTTGCGATTAATTCTTGCTTTTTACGAACTGCATCATCTCTTAATAAAAATTCTTCTTCGTCCTTTTCTCTTTGGATACGTTTTTTATATTCTGCACTCAAAATCTTGAGGGCTTTCTGCATTTTCCATGCTCGAAAATATCTTTGTATTATACGCACTTTTCCTTCAATATCAAGGCGCTTTTCACGTTCATCTGCAGTTTCATACTTCCCAGCTTTCAGTATTTTATCATTAACAGAAGGTATCCAAATTTCTTCATTTGGCATTTGAGTAGCGCGAGAATATTCCGTGTCTAATTTACGATTTCTTAAGAAGTAAGTTTGAGTATCTCTATGATTTTTTAGAGAAGGATGCACTTTAGGAGGGGGAGGTCCAGTTTGCGAATAGCCATGATGATAAACCAAACCATTTTCTTTATCAACATAACCACCAAGAAATGGTTTGATAATCGTGCGGTTTTCTATTTCTACTACGATTTCTTTATACCCTTCTTCCTCTGAACCAACACGAACTGTAATAACATCAGGTACAATCAAATCTTTATAGGCGTTATCCGCCAATATTATATAATTCTCATTATTTGAAAATAACTTCAATTCAAGGGATGAATATTGCAGTAAAGTAAATTCAGATAATTTTTTGGAGTTACTAATAATTTCATCATTGTGTTGAAATTCCATGAATAAACCTGGTATAGCAAATGCATCAGTAAGCTTATTCTTGACCTCTTCAACTGTAAAATTTTCTGGGAAAGCCTGAGTGAAAATTTTTCCATCTTCTGTGGTGAATTTTATTGTAATTTTCTTAATATAAGGAGTTGGTTTCATCAACTTTGAGAAAAAATCATAAACACTTTCAGATTCACTTTCTTCTTCCATATTTCTAGTTTTATTTAATTAATCTTGCCTCAAAGAACTTTCACTCTTTTACTGACATAAAGTTAACCTAATTGAATGTTTGTTGTCGTAGCAATGCACTATTGATTTTTCAAGATGTCCCAGCATGGTACAGAAACATTCAGCTTGTAAGTTTGCTCCCAAGTTGAACCCAAAAGACTATTTTTGTTCCACAGAAGTTGAGTTTGAGGGAACACCTAAGGGTTTACAAACTTTGTATAATCGATAGCAAAAAAATATTTTCTAGTACAACTGCGTAGGCAAATTAGCAAATAATTAACTTTTCGTAGAACCAAAAATTATTCCTCCATAATAATGGGAACCTATTTAACTTGATAACTGCTTGTTAATTACAAATAAATTATTATGCAGTAAGAGCAGTCAATTCAATTTCATTATTTTCAGCGACTTAGACTTTGAGGGCAACGAGTTTAACGTTATTTCTTTTGCCTCCTCTTCGATTTCTTGAGGTACGTCTGATATACCACTACCCAAATTCATTTTGCAATCTTTTAAACTAACCGTCAAACTTCTATATTTTTTTCAACAACTAGTAACTATAGTTATCTGTGCAGTGACTTAGCCATGTGTGGATGCCATTACCGCAATACTAAATTTAATGGAAACTCAATGTATTATATTTGATTCAATGGAAGCTAGTTCATGTCGATTGAAGAAAAAATAGTATGTGAAACTCGTGGGAAAACCTCTTTGCCGGACTTGTGTGAATTGCTGGACTCGGCTGCGCCTCGTCCATTAAACTTCATACTCGTCCGACAAAGTTGTGTTTTTCCCTACTCGTACATAATATACTATTATTTTGCATCATACTTCTTACTTAACCTTGTTTTTCATTGTTTTGCATAACGCAATCAGTTTCAAAATTATTAATTGTTTTGCATCTTACTCCTCATTAAAACTTATTTTCATATGTTTTGTATTTTATTCATCAAGATACTATAATTGTCTTGATTGTAGCATTATTTGCATTCTGTTTTGAATTAATAGATGCCTTTCAAATTAATAATTTCATTTCAAATATTTTATCAATGAGGTTACCTATCTTATACATTGCAGTTTCATTAGCCAACTTCAAAACAACTTTTATTTTACGAAAAAAATTCATAGCTCACTAGATATTTTGAAAAAACTGTTTTTTGACAATTTCTTTTATT
>JAUIMX010001018.1:0-10353 GCA_033557805.1 Phaenonotum sp. SLE1380
ATTGGCCGTGTTAGGTTAATAATTAAAAAGAGTAATTGTCTCGAATGAATTGTTTGATAAGTTGAGTTATCGAAGGGCCAGTTTGTGTTTTCTTTTGCGAAGAATTCAAGAGCTCGCATCCCGTTTGAAAATGTCTCAGGCTGGACTAATAAATTTGATAACAATGAGTGGTGACTGACAACCGTAACACTTGTGCATGTTTGAGTTTCACTTCTGGCTGGAATGCATTTGATAATTTATGGGAGTCGCAGCCCAAGACATTTGCAAGGAATGGATTCCAAAACTAATGTGGTCTAGATGGTACCAGTTTGAGTTTAACCATAGCCCACGTAGCTTCGAATGCGATTGTATCAGCGGATATTTTAATTGCTTGATCACGTTCAATTATTTTAAAGTTTCACCTTTAATCTAACATTATTTATAAATATTACACTACTTAATTGAAGAAGGAAATGTTACCAATCTGCTTAGAAAACACCACTATTACTGGTTACAACGGCACACTTGACCATTTTGTATTATTATTGACGATGCGAATCAAGCGAAGTCTAATTTGATACTGTCGCATAAAATACACGGTCACAGTATGCACTCGCACTTCCTCACGTCGTCGGCTTCACCGATAGTTGTCTCCATAGATTCTACCTCCATGTGGACAATGAAAGGCATCGAACTTGGCCTTGGGGACTTTTAAAGATGGATTATTAGCGTCCTATTCAAGAACAAACATAGGGCAAGATTATGTACTCGAACTAAAACGGAAGGAGCAAGTAGATAAAATTTTTTTTGGATCTGCATAGCGTCTTTATGGTCAACCACATTCAATACCTCTGGAAGACATACACCAACTGATGAACATGATCATTTACAATACTAACAATAGACGAGTATAAATGCTGATTCCAATATTAATTATCTGCAGGCTAAAACAATGATGCATGTGCAATAAAACGATATTCATTTATGTAAATCTAAGGGAGGCAATAGATATAATTGTCGGCGTCGGCAAATTAAATGCCTGCAAACTAGTTCAGAAATGTCACATATCAAATGAAACTGTGATCACAGATACAATCAGTTCCACTTAGTAAAGAAGAAGATAAAACAAAAGCAATACAAAGCCCCAAAAACGACTGATTGGGAACTGTATAGAAAGTGCATGAAAAGCAAACTCGAGGATTACCCCACCACAGTAATCAACTTCTAAAATGATGATCCTGGGGAAAACATTAAAAGGAGCATTCAAAGTGAGCTGTCCTTTCAAAGCTAAGGACATCTCAGAAAGAATAACGTGATGAGAGATGGGGCCCTCTCAGTTGAGAGCAGAGACAACGAGAATCTTCAACAGATGGAAAATTGGGAAGCTCATCGAGGATGTACCCATTGCGGATGCATCGGAAAAATCCCCGATGGTGAAAGGTTAGTTCAGGACTGAAGCACTTTTCTGGGAAGAATCGACTTTCGTTGCGCAAAAGGAACGGTCTCGAAAATCCCTGCAAGACGCGTACTAGACCCAAAAGGGCGAAAGATAACATTTCGCAAAAATACAGAGTGTCCGAGAATTCGGCTCCCACAGAACAACCACAGATTCCTTGGGCCAAAATAAAACAAATTTATGGAATAAAGTTTTGTGCTAAATCGCCCCGTTTGACAGCTGGAGGGCTTCAAAGTCCCACTAAAAAATTACTTTTTCTTCGATTATTCCCAAACGGTGTGACCAATTTCATCGAAATTTGGTATATCGCTATAATTTAAGACGTACTTTGTCATGTTTTGATTACCGTCTTAAATTATACCAATATACCAAATTTCGTTGAAATTGGTCAAAGCGTTTGGGAATAATTGAAGAAAAAGTAATTTTTTAGCAGAACTTTTCAGCCCTCTAACGGCTAAACCTGGCAACTTAGCACAAAACTTTTTTCGATAAATTGGTCTTATTTTGGCCTCAAGAATCTGTGGTTGCTCTGTGGGAGCCTAATTTCCGGGCACCTTGTATATTCAAAAAAATAGCTATACGTTACATTCAAAAGGATACCAAGAAAAATGAGAGTGCAAATTTTCAAGAAAAAATTGGCTGTAATAACGATTCTAGTTTCTGAAATTTGAGTAAAATCGAGTTAATTGATTACCTGAATGATCGGGTTTGGTTGGTAATTAACCCCTAACACAAGATCCGGAACAAGAATAAACGAAAAAAGAAGCAACATAGCTTGATTCAAACACTTCACTTCAACAGTTGAAACTAACACTATCATTCGACAAAAAACGAATTCCTATAAATATACTCATTTAAGTTTATGCAAATTCCATATGTTATCATGAATTTTCGAAGGCAATATTTGGTATCCGGCGGTACCAATTATGACTATAAGTTTTTGTTGATTGGTTTAATAGCGGTATACAAAAAATGCATTTTTATGCAGTTTTAAATCATATATTTCCATCATTCTCAATTTCCTTATTGAAGATATATTCAGTTTTAATTTTAGATCATTTTTCCATTGACAAATTCTTGAATAAACAGGAAAAGCCGTGTCATTTTTTGATATTAGTGGAATGTTATTTCTAAATATGATAGCAATTTCTTAGAATACTTTTTATTTCTGTTTTGAGAAATAATGTTTGGTATGTTAAGACCCCGCGCACACTAGTTGGTCAACTATTCGGTTGGGTTATATGTAGGTGCGCACACTGCAAATTTTTAGTTGGCCAACTAAACAAAGAAACCGCAGCAAAAAAAGTTGGCCAACTAAAAAGTTCTTAGTCTAATGGCACATTTATTTCAAAGAAATTCTCACAAAAGAACTTTTCGTTGGTTTAAAAAATGTTTATTCAATTAAAAATATAAGAATATACAAAAAAATATGAATAATAAATGTTCTTCTAATAACTATTTACTCTTTGTTGAATCCCACAATTTAATATGTTTCAAAAGGTATAGTGTAAAAGAATAATAATAATATAAAAGAATATACAAAAAATAGGATTGATAGATGTTTTCCTTATTACTATATACTCTGTAAAATTCCACAGTTTAATAAGTTTCAAAAGGTGGATTGCCATATTTTTCAAAAAGTGACTGCCAAAATGAAACATCTTTTTTGAACGGTTCGGTTCGGATTGATAGATGTTTATCAATATTAAGATATGCCTTTCCTTTGTTTCCTGTTGTAACAGGCCATTTGATGTTTTCAAGAAGAGAATCTTTTTCGTTTGGAGTGGGGTTTCTGGAACAGTAAAATGAATTTCAATCAAGGCTCAAATCTAACTCCAAAATGAGTGTTAGATTTTAAATCAAATACAATTAATAAATCAGACACTTTTTTTGGAACGATGTGATATGTTTTTTGATAAATAGATACCCAGTTTTAGCGAAATTTGTCCACAGTTTAACTAATCTTAATCGCGTAAGTTCATCTGCTGCATCTACGGTAGTACCTGGACTTTCAGACTTGTAAATATATTTTAAATCTTCCGTGTGTGCAACACCTAAAAACAACAAGAATAAATATCTTTTGGTCCTTGGATTTTTGAAAATCAGTATTCACGCATAGCATAGTTGGTATTTATTATTTCTGTGTATGGTAAGATGGGAATCAGGGATCCATTACATATATTGAATAATTTTTTCATGATATGGAGTTTACTATTAGATTGTTTCTGAAGCCAATTTTCATGGGACAGGGTGTGATAATTAATATCACAACACAAAATTATGTGTTCGATGTATCTAGGAGAAATTCATGGTAAGTTGGGATTTTTTACTGTTTTCGTATAGTAGTTCCCACTGCAAAAATCTGCAGGTATCTATTTTTTTGATTAAACTATTTTTTTATGAAAGAGACAAGGTAGTAGAATACAACACACCAGGGTCGCCTGGACAAATATGGCCGCGGTTACCTTTAATTAAATTCACAAAAACTCATTTTCGTAGAAGAAATGCATGTATATGTTTTTTTTAATGAAACCAACACCATTTGGAAGAAAATGATGCAAGGAATCGAAAAAAGAGGGTTGCCTAACCTCAGATGGCCGCTATACAGGGTTGCCCGGTCTAAACAGGTACTTAATTGGTAATTATTCACACTTGAGTGTTTTTCAAGTGAATTATTCTGGATATCCGGGAATTAAGCATCCACAGTACAACGACAGATTTCTCAGGCTAGAATGAGTCAAATTATTATAATAAAGTTTAATGCTAAATCGCACGGTTTGGCCGCTAGAGGGCCTTGAAGTTTTTCAAAAAATGACCTAATTTCGACAATAATTACCAAGTTTTTGGTCAATTTTTACCAAATTTGGTATATCGATGTAATTTCAAAGCTAGTTTATCACAATAGACCCTGGTAATTATGAAACGTTCCTGAAGGGTGAAACTACCCCCACCCTCACATTGAATTCAGTGAAACTTTGCCAGGTATTGAAAGTTGAAATTTTTGCTTTAATAATTTGAAATTCTGGTTTGTTAGTAAACTTTTTTGTCGTTTATGAAAATGCCGTATCTCCCATAGTTTTCGAGAAAATACATGTTTTCTGGGATGATGCAATTCTATACCTCGCGGTCATACATAGATTCGCATAAGGCCATCTCTCTCTATTCCGCGTTAGGAATGTTTATTAAACGCGTTTCAAAATTGCAGTTTCTCATCACGCTTACTGAAATTTGAGATTATAATTTTTAATAATCGCGAAGAGGACCTTATACAAGGCCATAAGTCGTAACTGATTCTAAGAAATATGGCTTACCTTTTGTTTCAGAATTCGGGCATAGAAGTAACGAAATTGGCCCGACTTGTGCGTCAGTTACGTCTTACGGCCTTATAATAATCTCAAATTTCAGTGAGCGTGATAAGAAACTGCAATTTTGAAACGCGTTTAATAAATATTCCTATCGCGAAATAGAGAGAGATGGCCTTATGCGAATCCATGTATGATCGAGAGGGATAGAACTACATCATCCCAGAAAACATGTATTTTCTCGAAAACTATGGGAGACACGGCATTTTCATAAAGGACAAAAAAGTTTACTAACAAAACAGACTTTCAAATTACTAAAGCAAAAATTTCAATTTTCAATACCTGGCAAAGTTTCACTGAATTCAATGTGGGGTGAGGGTAGTTTCGCCGTTCAGGAACGTTTCGTGATTACCAGGATCTATTGTGATAAACTAGGTTTAAAATGACATCGATATACCAAATTTGGTAAAAATTGACTAGAAACTTGGTAATTATTGTCGAAATTATGTCATTTTTTAAAAAAACTTCAAGGCCCTCTAGCGGCCAAACCGTGCAATTTAACACTAAACGTTATTCTAATTATTTGACTCATTATAGCCTAAGGAATCTGTCGTTGTACTGTGGATGCTTAATTCCCGGATATCTTGTTTAATTCACTTGAAAAACACTCAAGTGTGAATAATTACCAATTAAATACCTGTTTAGACCGGGCAATCCTGTATAGCGGCCATCTGAGGTTAGGCAACCCTCTTTTTTTCGAGACCTTGCATCATTTTCTTCCAAATGATGTTGGTTTCATTAAAAAAACATACACCTGCATTTCTTCTACGAAAATGATTTTTTGTAAATTTAATTAAAGGTAATCGCGGCCATATTTATACAGGCAACCCTGGCGTGTTTTATTCTACTATCTTGTCTCTTTCATAAAAAAATAGTTTAATCAAAAAAACAGATACCTGCAGATGTTTGCAGTGAGATCTTAGACTAGTAGTTCTACATCAGTTAGCGTAGAAAATCCATTAAAATAGTACTTCGTTTTAATTCTATCAAATATGATTCTTACAGTGGAGTACTCAAAACTTTTGAATATGACAGGGGGTCAACTAACACATCGTAGAAAAGCCTTTTTAATTCTCTACATTTTCACTTTGAAGTTTTTCAAATCAGTTCATTTAATAAGAAGATACAGGGTGTTGAACTTAACATGGGACTCGAATTTTAGATATTATCAGCCAATAACTCTCAACATAACAATTTGACCATTAAATATGGAAACAAGTTAATTTTTTTTTTTCAAATGGAGATACCTTGGGATGACAATATCTGCTTTTAAAGGCCTAAGCAGTGGGAGAAAACTTACAAATTTGAAGAGAAGCCGTGTGAATAGTTCTTTCGTTTGACAACAAATTTTTGAAATTGGTCATTTCATTTGGAAGATGTCGATATGTCCCAAAAAATCTAAGGGGTTGTTACCCCGGTTGAAGTTAGAGTTCAATATTGTAAATGAAGATATGCGCTTCCTGAAATGAAACAGACCTCTGTCGGGATTTTGTGATTAAAATTGGAATTTCAAAAATATTGAAATGGTGCGTTACTTTACGGTCTTGCTGTACACACAGGTGATGAATCTATGGATATGAGCCGGGGAAATAACAGCAATCTAACTCCAAGGAAAGTTGTTTGTGCACTATACACTTCGAAGCAAATGGTCGCCTGTTTATATCTGGACGTGTAACAACTAGACCATTACGGTATCGAAAACGATCAGTTCAACATGGTATAACAACATTCTGTTTGCCAGAGGTGTTCGATGAAATTCGAAAATAAGTGTCAACGAAGAATTCTTCACCACGATAATGCAAATGTCACACACCATCTCAAACAACCGTACGTTTGACCGACCAGTATATCAAAATATTGGTTCAACCGCCGCACATCAAATGACTCAATTTTATTCCCACACATACAAAATAAATTTTCGACGCTGATGAGATACCGCAATCCGAATGGAAAAACGCTACGAACGGTTTGAGCGTATTAAAAAGTGCATTGAATATCATGAATAGTATTAAAAAAAACAATATAGCCATATTTGATGATAAATTTTAGTTTTGTTGTAGTTTCGACATATAAGAAGCAAAAAAAATTGCACATTTCCGAAAGGTAGGAGATCCACTGTTGCCCACTTTATCCGAAGCCAAAAAACTTTAAATTTTATTAACGAACCTGGATACTTCCTATCAGGGTTCCCAAGCTTCCCTTCATATGCAAACAAATAATAATAAACAGAAGTATGCTTAGAAATGAGCTTGACGGTCTCATATATGGGATTAACATAATATCGGTCACTTCCGTACTGAAATCACAACAATTATTTAAAAATATCTACCATCAGTAGAATTCCTCTCACCCTAAGTAATTGTATTGGTGATTCCACTATCAAATTCGATCCAAAGTAATATTCTTTAAGCATATTCGCAACAGTTTTTTGATCATTCTGTTTTGCGTTGAGATCTTCTGGAACTAAACGTAAAGGGTCTACATCGTAAGTTCCAAGATATTCCCAAGATTTTTCCACATCTAAAATTTTGAAGAACATCACAATAATCTATCACAATACTTCGTTATTTAAAAAAAAATGAACCTACCAGGTAATGCATAAAGACCTTCAGAAGAAGTGAATCCTATAATGTAGGGAATTTTGTGAAAACCTCCATTTGAAAGAAGTAGGTGGCTTTTGTTGGTAATAACAGCACCTTCAACTTTTGGTTCAATCACTGGCGAGTAAGGGATACCAATCAATGGATTGACAAGAGTTTGTTTCTGAAATTATCAGAGTAATTTTTTGCTTGTTGTAGATATTAAAATTTCATCATTACAACATAGCCAGCAGCATTAGAGACTTGCTGTAGCTTTTTGTAATTCACTTCTCTGAGTCCTTTGATCATTTCTTGAGAACTGGATGTATTTTTGAATAAAACTTTAGCTACTGTCTCAATAATGGGTTTCATGTTTCTTTGTAGTGCCCAACCCGATAGCGATGATCCACTCTGTGCGATAGCACCACGAAATAGTCCTTGAACGGCTGGAAGCTGAGACAAGTACAAGACTGAAGCGCTACCTGCACTTTCTCCGAATATTGTTATTTTGTTTGGATCTCCACCAAAATGTTTTATATTTTTTTGGATCCACTTTAGAGCTAGTACTTGATCTTTCAATCCAAAATTCCCTGGAGCTACTTCATCATGAGTTGAAAGAAATCCTTCACAATAAATGAAATTAATTTAAAGCTAGTTAATTCAAAGAATTTTAAAGAATTACCAAATATTCCCAATCGATAGTTGAAATTTACAAAAACTATGTCTTCGTTAAGAAAAATTTCTGGATTGTAATTTTTGTATGTAGAATCTCCGGCTGCAAACGATCCTCCGTAGATATAAACCATTACTGGTAAGAGGTTTGATCTATTATTGAACTGCAAATTTTATATTTTAGTGAATTCATTTAATAGTGAAAATGTATCAACACCATTGAGGGAAACTGTGTTATCTCAAAAACCTCCTAATTTCAAAATAGTTCATCGCTATTTAGATGATTCAAGGAATCAATAAACATTAACTCAGGAGAGTTTGTCTTAGACCTTAGAAAATAGAAAATCGAGCTACTGGAATCACTAATGACATTGTTAGTTCCAATTTTAATTCAATTAAGCTTTTGTAGTGGTAATAGACTCCAGGTAGGTATAGATGCCGAGAATTTTGAAGAAGTACTGCGGCCTCTTTTTCTACATATAATAATAAAGTAATTTTTCAAATAGTCGATACAATCAGTTTGAAAAAATAATTTGAGGCAGTATACCTCTTTGGTGCTGATACAAATAACTTCAAGCTTACATTTGTGGTATATACATTAACGTATAAACAATCTTCTGAACCAATTATCTCAAGTTTGTTGCTTTGTACGCATATATTTGCGTCCTTAGTGCCGTTGAGGAGTCCTGGCCATTTTTTGGCTGGTTTTGGGGCCTAGATAGGAATAGATGATTATTTAGTACCTAATCACGTTTACATACCATACAATTTAAATAGTTCATTTGTCTTGCAATGGAATTTGTATTGTCACACTCCAATAAGTGAATATAAGCATGCTGTTACAAGAAAATCAATTACAAGAGATGCAACGAACTATTACTACGAATTAAAACACATTTTCATGATTTTTGAATGTTTGTGACTATGATTTCATATTGTTTTTCAAATTTTAATTGCACCCTATTTGAACTAATGACGATTTTAGACCTCTCTATGAGGATCTTAAAAAGCTTTTGATTTTGAAGAAGATTCAATGGCAAAAAGGCTCAATGCATGGACAACTTAAATAAAAATTGAATACAAAGGGAACTTGAACCCTCATAATGGGCGTGAAGAACTTAATGACTTTTTGGTCGAGATATTCTGAAGAGAACATAATAAACAAGAATAAATAATTGAAGTAAAATACGCCGTTCATTCAACAATGAGTTCGCAAACGACTTTGGAAATAGTTTACAGATGGTCATACCTGAGAGTTTTCCTTTGAATATCTGGGCCAAATGCCATTGAATTCTTCACGCCTATTAACAGTGCTCAGGTTCCCTTTTTTCAATTTTTACCTGTCCATGGAATGTGCCTTTTTGCTGATTCAATAAGAAAATCAACACTTTCTATACCATATTTTGTTTTATTGAAGTTATCACAACATCGGTCTACCCACAATTCAAACAAATTTCTGGAATTGAACTGTTCCGTCAAGAGATCAAGAATTCAAAAACAAAAAAGGATTAATCTCCAGAATAATTAGTTTCTTTATTGTAAGGATTAGGTTAAAATACTAATTTTTTAAACGCTTTGCTCTAGGGTGATCCGAAAGTGAAGTTAAAAGTTATTCTGTTTCCGAATGGCACGTTTTATTGTATTTTCTAAAAACATTTATTTTCAGCTATTGAACAATGATTTAACGATCAGGCGTTTCGTAGATAAACTGCTGTTCAAAATTATCTCACCACTAAAATTACTGTCTATATATCTTTAATATTGCAAATATTATTCAATATTTGTTTATGATAATGTAAAAGGAGATAGTTAGAAAATAATGCATCAACGTACATTTGATTTCATTCGAAATTTTAACAAGAATATCAAATTTACCCCCACTTTCATAACATAAATTTTAAAGCCACTTTAGCTAAAGTGACAGTTGTTAGATAAGCGGTAAACATCAAACATCATGAACTTGAACCTTTAATGTGTGCCGTTTTTTTGTCAACTGTCACTTTAGCCAAAGTGACTTTAACCCCCAGTTTCATAACAAAAATTTTAAAGCCACTTTAGCTAAAGTGACAGTCGTAAGGTGAGCGGTAAACATCAAACATCATGGACTTCAGCCTTCACTGTGTGCCGCTCTTTTGTCAATTGTCACTTAAGCTAAAGTGACTTTTTTATTATGAAACTGTGGGTTAGGCTATTAATACAGGGTGTTACAAAAGTTCGGGCCGCTAGGGCAGGAGCATATTCTACATGCAAATTTAGGAAAATTATTCTAATAAACTTTTTCTCGAAGTCCTCTAATGAAGAAGAT
>JAUIMX010001019.1:0-10353 GCA_033557805.1 Phaenonotum sp. SLE1380
ACTGCAACGTTACTCTACAATCATGTCATAAATTTTATTTTCAAAATACCGGCTAGACAACTCATTCAGAATTGATCATTTCATCCCAGAGGGGGTTCTTCCTACCTACTAACAGCTAACACCACTCTTGCCGTACCAAAAGAATTCAATCGAAGCATACCACCCTCGCTCTTTATTTTCGGGTGGAGTCTGAAAGCCAGTTCTAAACGAGTACGGAATTTTAGGTATTCTTGGCTGCCTATATGCTGCATCTAACAGTGCAATGAAATTCGAATTTAATAGTACATTGGGATGTGGGAATCTTAGCCCTAAATCATTTTTACAAGTGTAACTGTCACCACTCACTGAAATTCAAAGTTATATTTTGATGTATTATCAGAGAAAATAATGAGTTAGGTGGTAGGTAACTTTTGATACATTTGTGTCATCAGTTCGTCTTGAACATTTAGTGTGTCCCAATTTTTAAGCTGATTTTTAGAACCCCTTCTTCTAGTAATAGACATAATAGTTTATTAAAGTATTTTTCTACTCAAATGAGTAAAATTATTCTTGTAGCTGTATGACCGTCGTTTCCTTCAATTTCCTGCGAGTGAGATGTTCTTCCTTTTCCGACATGCCGCTTTATACTGGGTTACAGGTAATTCGATGCATTTCTTTTAAGATGTAACAGGGCATGGCTAGTAATGCAAGAATAGTACGTTGTATACGAGCATGGAAAATAGAGGCGTTCCCGGACTAGCGTGGAATTGGATGGCCGAGGCGCCAGCTCATCCTGAGCTCGATAAAGAGGTACAGGCGATATCACAAGCTTTATTGCCAGAAAAATCCAAAAAAAGTACGTTCAAGCCTTTAAACGGTTCCAAGAATATAGTGAACTGAAGAACACAAAATGTTATTCAGAAAATGTGCTTATCTTATATTTTCCCCATTTAGCGAAAGAAATGAGACAGTCAACTTTATGGTCGCAATACTCGATGTTGAAGAGTACCTTCTTCATTTACAAAGATATTGATAATTAGCAGGTATGAAAAAACTGGTGGCTTTTATTAAACGTTAAAATGATGGTTACAAGCCCAAGAAATCAAAAATTTTAAATAAAGATGATATTCAACGCTTTATTGCTGAGGCGCCTGATGAAATTTACTTATTTTCTAAAGTAAGTAAAGCATAATCGATCTTGTAAAACATTCTTTCGTAAAGTTCTTGCTTTTCGTAGGTTGCCTTTGATGTTGCGAGTGCGTGTCGGCGAGTCACAATTACCCATAAAAGATGTGGAAAACTTAGGCAATAAATTATTTGTTACTATCCCTTACAGTAAGAACAAAAAATCAAGATCATTCATCGTAAACGATAAGCATTTCCACATCTGTCTTCGATAAATGGAACTTGGAAAGCGATAGATTTTTTTTCCAATATAGGAGCGGGAAGCGATCAAGCAAGTAGTAGGCATTCACCAGGTTGGAAAAATACCCAGTACTATTGCCACATTTTTGAAGTTACCCAAACCAAAGAATTACACTGGTCATTGTTTTCGTCGCTCCTTAGCGACTATGTTAGTGGATTCTATTGCTGACTTACTTTCCTTAAAACGCCACGGGGGATGGAAAAGTTCGTCCGTAGAAGAGAGTTACATAGATGAGTCTATGTCCAACAAGGTCGGCACTGCTAATAAACTTTTTTCTTCGGACAACATTCAAAACTGTGTTTCAAATATCGCCCTTTCAACCTCTACCAATGTTAAAATGAATGAAAGAAATATTCCTCTAAATTATTCTGAAAAAATAGTTCGTCTATTTATTTGCTCTAGAAATTGCAATATTACTGTTAATATTTTAAGTAATATTAAATAAAGAGTTTTAATTATTTATGTTGTTTCTTATACTCTTATTGTAACTTATTGTTTATTATACACACCTTTGGAACGAATTCTTCAAAGGGAAAGTATATTCCCAATCAAGGTCGGGATTATTCATTCCCGAACGTTGCTAACTACGGAAACTGAACAAATGTTGCCAAGTTACTGGAATGCGCAACTTTGCTACATGGAAACTATACGAGATAACTTGATTTGGCGTTCGATCGGAGAAAAAATATTTTACAACATGTTACGCAGATTTCCTCAAATATTTTTCATCTATTAAACATGCTTACAGGAATCATATTTATCAGTGCGTCAGTGCGTTAGTTAGATTTAAAACACCTTGTATGGACCGAGAAAATAGTACTCGATATTCCACCGGTATAACAAGAAATTAAATAATCTTCACAAAACCATATCAGCAAATCCTGCGCGGTGATATTTAAAGCCGAAATACCAGAGAAAACGGAAGAATTCCTTCATTGGTAAACTCAAACAATTTCTCATAGTCTTTTTGCGAAGAATCCTCATCTTCACGCCGATAATTACAGCCTGTTAACGTTCCAATCTATTCTAACTTGGCGGTGAGAGCGGCTTTTTCTGAAGAAGGAATATGCAGAGATGCACGATTTGTAGCCCGACCAGTGAAAGTGGTCTCGAAGATGTGAAGCGACTTTTCTCGGCTATCGCCATCAACGAACGGGAGTTTAGCTGCGAAGGGCCGCGACGTCGAAACACCGTAATTTAGTGCTATTTGAATCGTCTAACAGCACCATCTATACGTTGATTATCGGTAATCGCACACCAGAGACACGCATTTGCTCCACCTGGTGCTTCAGCTCTCGTTACGCGGTTCGTCGCGACCATGCCCGCAATTTGTTCGAGATGGTTAATCTTCCTTATTTTTACGCCTTAACAATTACGAAATGGTTCAATGCTCCTTGCTGATTTGTTGTTGCACTTAGTGTCGACTGATATTAATTTGAATAGATGCGATTTAAGGCGAACATAAATACTAACAACTGCATCCACCTAAATTAACATACTATATTAATTTATATTATTAATATTGATTAGAATTAATGTTTAATAAAACTTAATTCATACTACTATTTTATCAAGATTATGGGCGTGTTACTTGTTTACAGTGTACTAAATTATTTAAACCAGTATACATTAAGAAATTATAAATTAGCTATCAGTCTAGTGCGTCTATATCTGTTTTGTATTACAAAAATTTTCAATCTGACAAATATTTATGGATACATTTAATAACCTACACTAATCGTTTATTAAATGGCCGACAAAAGACATAAAAATGAAGCTCAAACTTGATGTTTGCACTTGTATTAGATACCTAAGGGTGGTAACTGTGCTCAGTTCAAAGAGTTCTGTCTTCACTTGCTAAGATCTTGAAACCAGTCTCTGAATCGCAATTACCTTTTTATTTAGTTACATTCAGTATTCTTCCTCATACTCAGTCTGGTTTCAAGCCTCACCATGGGTGTGGTACTGCACTATCTGCTATTTCGCATGATGTCCTCTCGTCTTTTGATGCTCGTCGTGCTGCAAGGCTTTTTTGGTTGATCACTGTTGAGCTTTTGATAAATAAATAAATTAACATTTATTGTCCGCCTATAAACTCTTATAATGACAAGAAATTTTAAAATTAACAAATGAAAAAATAGTATATGTTCATAAGTGAACAAATGGGATGTTTTCATATGAGTTGACTTGCATGCCAACCGTATGCTCTTCCAAACTCCTCTAGAACCTAAAGTTACATCTGGTTCAAACCCCGGACAATGTGTTCCTTTATTTATAATAAATTGTGAGGATAAGAACTGTATAGATTTAGAAAAGCGCTCAATAGGCCAAAGAGGGCGAAAGGAGTGGTTGTATATAAATCGATAAAAAAAATTGTAATAATTTTTAAAGTAATCAGAGATCCATTTCATGTCGCAAAATAATGATTTGAGACTGGCTTTGAACGAAGGCACAGATAAGTTTTTAATATCTTAAGAAATTCTATTATAATAGAAAATTTTATTTGAACCAAACAAACCAATTTCTTTAACTAATATTTCTTTGAAACAAATAATTTTTATTTGTATCAAACAAATTAATTTTGTTTCAAAGAAAATATATTTATACAGAAATAATTGAATGTCCAAAACAAAGAAATATTTCTTTGGGATATTCAAACAATCAATTTGTTTGGAATAATGCATTTTCTCTTTGATTCAAATGAAATTTTCTCTCTGTGTATAAATGGATTCTATGCAGTGAGGAAAGCTTCTTTCATATGTACAGGGTGAATCACATAAGGAGGTTCGGTCCATAGCTTCTAAACGGTCAACCGAACAGAAAAAGTGTTGAGACAAAATAGTGAAGAATTTATTGTATAGCATCTTTTAAAATTACTTTTAAATATACAGTGTTCGCTTCACTTGTAAGTTGACCACAACTTCGTTATTTCAAATGGAAAACCCTATATATTATAACATTTTTGGACTCTACGTTAAAAAATAATGCAACTTTATTTGATTATGTCTCCCTCTATTCCTAACCGTTCTCGAGATATTAAATAAAATTCATTTGTTTTTGTAATTGCAGACCCATTTTGAAAAAAATGTGTTTTTGTTATTCGTTATAGTAGGGAGCTCATATTTTCAGTGAAGTTGAAGGAACAGCTGATGAATTGGTTCGCATTCAATTTTATCTTCTTAAACATACAGGGGTTACACAAAAAAATTCCAAAACATGAATACTTTAATAGCTCGAAAGTTCCTTTTTTCAAATGGAACATCCTGTATTTTTTCATGTAATTGGATTTAATGTTCAATGTGCTCAATTTTTTATTAAGTATACCCTATACTTATTGTTTCGAGATAATTAATAAAATGACAAATTGTTATTAATAATGTTGTGCAAAATACAGAGTGTTGAATAATTTCCGGACTGTTAGTTGAGTAGCATATTCTACACGTGTAATTGGCAAAAATATCCTAATAAACTTTTTCTGTAAGTTACTTCCTAAGAAAGATATGACGTTTTGAACTCGCACGGCATATGGCGAAAAACCATTTTGCCGCGTCTAGTTCGGCGTGTCATATCTTCTTTACAAAATAACTTGGAATGGAGTTATTTGAAATATTTTCATTAATTTCAGTTGTGGAATATGCTGTTGGAGTAACGACCCAAAAATTTTGAACCATCCTGTATTTATCGTAGTAATAATAATAAAAATTTGTTAATTTTTTTATTATTTCGAAAACGGTTAACTAGGGTATACTTAACAAAAACTAGAGCAATTTCAACACTAAATCCAATCACATGAAAAATACAGGCTGTTCCATTTGAAAAAAGTAACTTTCGGGCTATTAAAGTATTCATGTTTTGAATTTTTTGCAGCCCTTGTATATTTAGGAAGATAAAATTAAACGCGTACCAATTCTCCATGTATGTCTCCAACTTCACTGAAAATATGAGCTTCTTACTGTGAATAATAAAAAAGATACAATTTTTTGAAAATGGGTCTGCAATTACATAAACAAATGAATTTTATTCAATATCTCGAGAACGGTTAGGAATAGAGGGAGACATAATCAAATAAAGTTGCATTATTTTTTAATGTAGAATCCAAAAATGTGATAATATATAGGGTGTTCTATTTGAAATAACGAAGTACCGGTTAACTTACAGGTGAACGAAACACTCTGTATATTTGAAAATAATTTTAAAAGAAGCTATACATAAATTCATTACTATTTTGTCTTCACACTTTCTCTATAAAGTTGACTGCTTAGGAGCTATGGACCGAGCCACCTTAGGTGATTCACCCTGTATAATTCTAGATTATGTTTAGGTATTGTAATCGTAAGATCTGTGTCTTATAAATAAAGTGTGAAGATCAGATCTAAACCTTATTTCATAGTAAAGGTAGGGCGGAGATGTCCTTAGAATGACCTTATGATAGAAGCAAGAGGGATGCGATCAACCATGAACTATTGGTAGGGGCTTTTCATTATACAAGGCCTTTCCCCTTTAGAAATATCTATTTTTATGAATTATTTACCAAGCAGATCCCAGCGAGCCAGGAATCCGGATGAACTCTCAGATCCTATTCGATTAACTTATGGAGTGCCACAGCGGTCGATTCTTGGTCCTATGCAGTTAACAATTCACACTTCACATTTGTCCGATCACTATGCTGATAATTCGCAGTTCCTTACGCTTTCGATAGTTACAATTTCGCGAAGACAGAACGACTTATCAATCAGGACTTGGATACTCTGCTTGCTGATTTATCTTCTAATTGTCTCAGGATCAATCCATGCTTCTTTTCTGCAGCTAGAGGGGAGATTGCGTTTGAGGCTTGGTTATTCTGAACTTGGAATTTGTCATCGAGATCGAGTTTCGCATGCTCTTGTGTTCATTGAATAGTGGAATTTTAGCGACAGGAGGGAACTGTATTCAGCTTGTTATATTCAAAAATTGATTTCGTGCCTCACACCAGCATACTTGGCTGCTCGGCTGACGTATCGCTCCCATTATTCTTCCAGTGCTTCGTCATCGGACAATTCTTTTTCGGCGTTCTTTTCATTCATGGTTGAGACGTTGCGTAATAATGCCCTATTTGAATTGGAGTTCCTAGGTTTTTGGGCATTCCGTTGACGCATTAAACATTGGGTTTCGGGTGTTCAAGTCACGTTTTCGATACTGTTCTGGAGGTGGATAGTTGGGTTTTTTGTATACGGGGACGGGATCGGTTGCATTACTACACATGCAAATACAGGGTAAATTCTTTTAATTATTAACAAATTTGTATTATTTTATTTAGATTTGTGACTCATGTTTTTCTGTTCTTATCAGCCCCTACCTAGATAGGTGCGGGAAGCTGCTTTATTGGTCGATTGATTCACTTGTATAATTTGTTACTAATTTTTATACGTGTGTTTTGGTTGTAATGCAATTGTAATTATCATTATTATATGCAGTGAAACTTGGAGGTAAGAACAAGGTAATGTATACCGGGTGTCCCAGAGCTACTTACACTTTGTTATTTGAAGAGATTGAAATAAGGTTGAATGAAATGACGCACACTGGAAATCCTGATTTCAACAGAAAATTATCAATTTTTACCTTACTGAAATATTGATGTTTTTCTACAATTAGTTATCATGGAAAAGGAAGAACACAATTATTATTATTAGTATTTCTTCATTTTTATGTGATCGATTCCATTTTCCCAATTATTCTTATTACGCTATGGAAAAATGGTTTCAAATAAAACTGTTAAAGATTGCCATTGACAATTCAATTTATCCGGTTTCCAAATATATAATTAAAGAATATGGTAGAGATACAATAGAGAGTTTTAGCACTATCACTACGTTATACGATATCCGATACGTTACACGATATACTCACGTGACTACTATGCAAAAAGGTTCCATATCGTATCGCTTAGAAAAAAAATTAGCACTACCATCTTTATACGCAAAACGTTATACGAATGGTCTGTAACACTGCTACAAATTTTAGCCATTTATCGCAATTTCCATGGGGTTTTCGTTTACTGTCACGTGACTATTAGTGTATAACGTATGTTTGATGCGTGATAAATTTCTCTATTAGAGAGTTTTAGCACTATCACCACGTTAAACGTTATCCGATACGATATACGATACAGTCATGTGTCTAGGATACGGAAAGGTCCCATATCGTATCGCTTAAAAAGAGTTTTAGCACTACCATTTTCATACGTTAAACGTTATACGAATGGTTTGTAACACTGCTAGAAATTTTAGCCATTTATTGCAATTTGCAAAGGATTTTCGTTTACTGTCACGTGACTATTAGTATTTGATGCTAGCTAAAACTCTCTATTGTCTTTCGTGATACGACGATACAACAGAAATCTGTGGTAGTACTGTTGGAAGCAACCATAATAGATCAGAACATGTGTACTAATAGTTGACATAAGTGTTGTCGCCCACTGTCCCTTGATTTTGTTCAAATTCTGTTGTTCTCATGCAGTACCTTCGATCATGTATTTCCAATTTTCCTTTCCTATCAATCAATCTCTTGATAGAATGCTAGTGATTACCTGCAGAGACTTGTTCGAGATTGTTCAATCCGTCCTGCTAGGTCTCAGTATTGTATTTGTTTGTACTTGCAATAGAACATCTTTATAATTTTTTAGGCTAGAGGATATCACTTACGTATGTAGTGGGAAAATTCCGAAGACCAAATGAAGAGCTCTCAGAAAAATTTTGGCGTATTAATGTTGAATAGACTCTGTTCGAGATCAGTTTATTGCCTATTCTTTTCAAGATGTTTAAGAAAATTGTAGCTCAACAACTTCTGGTACATCTTGAAAAAACATGCAAATTCGCCGGTTACATGGTCCGGATTTTGCGAGGGACATAGATATAATGTGGCGGTTATGGAAATTATGGTTCTTGTATTATTGACATGATAAATCATAATCTACTTTTAGCTATTGAATTATATTGGTTTTAGTAGTACTGCAGTGGATTCATTTACAAAATGGATATCAAACTGTTGAACTAGTAAGAGCTTGTCTCAACCTGTAGCACTTACGTCCATACTGGGCCCTATATTTTTGACAATACATACAGTCCTTTTGAGTAAGTGTTTAAAATACATTACAACTTGAAGTACAAGCGAGGTAATGAATACCGGGTGTCCCAGAGCTACTCATACAATGAGTAATGGAAGAATGAATTTTTACGGTATCGATTTCATCTTTCCAGTTATTGTTATTGAGCCATGGGAAAAATGTGTCAAGTTGAACTATCAAAGATTATCAATGAGAATTCTATTTAGCAAGTTCTACAATCCGCTTTTGAGAATACCACCGACATTTACATAAAGAATATAGTAGATATCATAATCATTTATAGGGATTTTGCAAAAATTCTCGATTACCGAGGACAATTTGGAGAGGAAGATTCCTCACTCAAAAAACTCAATGGTATAAGGCGTTTCAAAATGTTGAAATAGTGATAAAAACAGTGCAATTCACTTTTGACTCCTCAAAACCTACTCAACATCAGATGTGTTAGGGTTTGATTAAAGAGGGCCTGCAAGGGTGACAAGTTCTTGTATTGGTTTTTTTACCTGATTTTTATTGTGCTATTGTTCACTCAAGTGCAGGCCAGTTTCTCTTTAATAAATTCATTGACTTCCTTTCAGACCTTCAAATATTTTCTTGGATATTCCGAAGTGTTTCCTTTATGTTCATCTGTCTTAGCTTAACCAGTCCACTATATCGTCGACCATAACCTGAGGTAGATACGGAGTGGGGATAATATTATAAACGTATTAGAATATGAAAGTATGAATTCACATGTTTATGTAAGAGATTTGTGTCCAGAAAATTGGTTGAGGAAATCGTTGGTTCACCAACATTTTTCAAAGCAACACTATCACCCATTCAAATCATATTTTAATCAAGGTTTGATGAAAAATGATGCTAATCAGAGATTGGGTTTGTTGCTGTGATGCACGTGTTGACGGTCTTTGTTCCAGATTCTTTTCAACATTTTATACGGTGCGATGAAAGTCGACGATGGACTTGAAAAGTTCAGCATCAAAACATTTGGGCTGTTAATGTGGCCTTCCAAATAATCCAGCTATAGGGCCTGCTTTTAACTTCATCTAGTGGAGGATGCCTGCATTTTTGTACAGAATAAATTACCTCTTTTAATAAGAAATTTTAAACAAGAAGATTGAGCTGGGATATGATGGCAGGAAGATGGTGCTCTGGCTCATAATTGCAGGGTTACATAGCCATGTTCTCAAATCAGAGATTCGGCGACTATTGGATTGGAAAGTCTAGATCCACTAAATGGTCAGTTTTCTAACAAAGACTTAAAACTTTGTAGTATTCAAGGAATGCTATTTCTAACATTCTCCACAAATTTAAAAGGCGTTCATATGAACATATAAACAACTTGCAATGGTTTAAATAATATTAGCTACAATTCTGGTGGCTACTACCTACAAAAATCGGTATTTTTAGTGATATACCAAAATTTAATATATGTTCAAGAAAACAACATCATTATAGGAACAATATAGCCATAGAAAAAGACTGTAATAAACTTGAGAAAAAAATTAACATTACAAAAATGTTTTATAATTTTTTAGTGTGGGTTATCTCATCTCATTTAACCGTTTTCCTATCTCTTCAAAGAACAAAGCTACCCATTGTGTAAGTAGTTCTGGGACACCCGGTGTCTATCATTTTCGTGGAAAAATATTGGAAATCTCAACTCCACCTGTTAATATAACCTTAGCTGGCGTTTCCAAGTACCAAGTCTCTCGACCGGCGATATACAGGGTGTCCATTTTATCCGATAACGGAAAATATCTTCTATACCGTTGAATTTAGACAAAAATTACAAAGGGGAAAGTTTTCTGAAATTATAACCTCCATCTTTTAAAATTAGTTTCAACTATAC
>JAUIMX010000101.1:0-16082 GCA_033557805.1 Phaenonotum sp. SLE1380
TCGTTGGCAAACTCCATACGGTTGCCAATTTCACTACAGGGTTGAGCTATCTGATTACGAAGAATATATAATCAAAGGCTATATTCAATTATATGCAACCCTTCCTGAAGTGAATTAAAAAAAAAACAACTTCCTTATTTAGTTATTATTGAAGGAGGGGAGGGGGGCTGAAGTTTTGTCAAAATGTGTACCAACGAAATTTTGAAGTGTGAGTCCAAAAATGGAAAATGACAGATATAATTTACCTTAGATTCATCAACGAACTTCTGTGCAGACATGGTAATGAATCTCAAATCAGCTTGATGAGCGATTACATCAGAAACGAATTCCCTAGTACTATCAGCACTGGAATCCAATCTTTGAAGATCACTCAAGGCTCGTTCTTTATCTTCAAGAATTCTTCTAGCTTTGCCTAACCAAGTGTTGAAGTTATTGAGTTCACTCTTCAATTTTGCAAGTTCATCTCGGGCAGTAAGCATCCTTCTCAAAAGGCGATCAGTACGATCTACAGCTTTATCATAACGATTCTTCAAATTTCTACCACTCTTCTCGAGAGCCGAAACCTCACTCTTCGACAAAACATCTCCTGCTGTTAGAACTAATTGTCGAACTTGATCACCACAATGCGAAACCTGACCAGAATGTTGATCCAAATCATCTTTAATTTGTTTCATGATGTTGATTTGATTCCTAAGTTCTTCTTCCACCTCGTGAAGCACATCTTGTGATGCAATCTTGTCTTCAATTTCAGATATCCAGTCAAGAAGTTTCGACAAGGTTTCATCGCATAAGCGATATTTTTCTTCGACAGCTTGCTGCAATTTTTCAAAAAATTAAGAAACTGAACTAAATTGAAAAACGGAAATAATAAGTTTGATTGAACTGGGTGTCAATCAAACCTACTATAATAAATAATAGTTTGAAAAACTACAAGACAAAAAAGGTCTTACCTCACCTAGAAAATAAAAACCTACTTTATCTAAATATAATTTAACAATAAAATGGATCTGACAATGAACTAATTTTACTTGTTCCAGGCTTATGCAAAAGCACAAAAAAGACCCTAAACCTAAATACAGTAAATAATCACATGCATACAAGCTCACACATTTGGGTTAGTACAAAAATATATTCCTAAGAATATAAATATATGCAGCACAAATGAATAAAAAGTATCCCTGAAAAAACAATAACAAAATAAAAACAATAGAATGGCTAAATGAACGTACACAAATTTTATGTTTTTAAAATGGAAAAGTACTAACGAAAACAACAAATTTGCGTACTCTACTGCAAAAACAATATTTACTTTAATAGTTATGCATTAAAATTATAAAATAAAGTTCAACAAATTAGTTTCTAAGGTTGAACAACTATACAGACAGTTTCATGAGAAAAATTTTAGTCGCTAACTAAAGTGACAGTTGTAATAGAAGCAGTAAACATTGAACAACATGCGCATGTGCATACTAAGTTAAGCATATTACTCAATGTTTGCAGCTCTATCAACTACCATTAAAGTTAAAGTGACTAAAACATTTTTCTTATGAAACTCCTGTAAATAGTGTTAATGTTAAGTTTGTCGTGCAAATTGGTTATTTGTATCGCCTAATAAAAGTAACGCATGATGACAGATGGAAAGTTTAATTGGTTGATGTAAATCTTGATGATAAGCTTTATAAATATGCTCCTCGGTAGATCGTGCATTTCTCCGAGGCGAAAAGGAGCATATCTAGAAAACTGTAACGAAAGCCGCCAAAAGCCTTATTAGTGGTTATGTGTGCATTGTGGCTGTCGTTAATGCCCTTTCTGCACTCGATTGAGCATATGATAACGATACTCCTGCTGTAAAAAATCATTAAGAATTAATTCAAATGCTTCAACGTTAGAACTTTGAGTATTAAAAAGTATTTTTGTTCATTTTTAGGTGTTTTTACATAACTGACATGAATGTATATGTGTGTGAGTGAATGGTGATATGATGTATGGATATTATTTGTGTTTATTTTTTAATGTGCGCATGATCTGGCATGCTTTTAAGCAACAAGACTCTAGACATTTATAGGATAAAATAAAAGCACATCACCAAACGAAGCTTTGTTTGTAGGGAAATTATTTTGGATGTTATATATGTGAAATTGGTAATAGAATAACAATATAGAAGCACGTAGTTCATATTTCCTTGACATTCAAGTTTATAGAAAAAAATATACTAACTTCATTTTAACATGTATACGTATACCATACTGATTTCGAGATATTAGGAAAAATTCATTCATGTTTTGAACTGTGAAGTCATTTTGAAAACATCACAACTTTTTTAAACTATAATCATCAACTTTGATGACATCTTTGAATTCAATAAAAATAATATCGGTGAGGTACTAAATATTGCAAAAGCTATGAATGTTATAAAATAAAATGATGCAAGTGAAAGATCTTCAGAATAGTTGTATGTTGAAAGGAATCCAAGAGAGGGAGTTGGAATTCTATTATAAACAGATGCAACATTATATGGGAATGATCTTTTGAAAATTTCCTTTCTATGTTTCGGAATAGTAACAGTGCTCTTATGGTGTAGATTTAAGAAAATGCACTCACTTCAGGAACTATTAAGAAATAACAAGTGAAATGGACCACCTTAAAAAAATGATTTGACAGAAAGTTTATTTAATATGTTTATCGAACGTCTTAGAAGCACTCATATATTGTTCGTTGCAGATGTTTTTGTCTAGATCTCCGATCTTCTCTTTTAATGCACATGATTTGAATCACTTGTTGAAGTTTTTGTGCTATTTTTGTCCAAAACACTGGTAGCCTCTCAATTATAGGTGGAATATATAGAACGGTATATAAAATTACATTAGGGGGATTATTTAATGAACTGTTGGGATGATAAATTCCAGACATAATTCTTAGTGTTTATGTGTCCTCCACTTGTAGATTCCTCAATATCGAGGGTCTGTGCGACCAGCATACAACGCTTCCATATTCGAAAAGGGGTCTACAAAGGGATTTGAAAATTTGAGAACGTTTCAAGAATCACACCTCTCTTGTTGACGTTGAGGCAATGTAGGCCTTTGCTCTAGTAATGATTCGCTTCTCACCGAGATGGTGTGGTATTAGAAATTTAAACGGTTGTCCATAATTACCCCTAGATAGTGGGCTGTTGTGAAGAAAAGTAAGGGTGTTGTTTCCAAATAGATGGAGGGTGGCATGTGAAAGTGATTGTAAAAGGAAATTTATTTTCATTTGTTAAGATTAACCGTCAGTCTCCACCTTCTCAACCAAGTCCAGAAGTTTTTGCATGTTGTCCATGGTTGATTGAAGGGTGACATTATGGGAAATAAGTGCAGTGTCATGAGCAAATTGAAGCAAATATGGGTGTTCTTTTGGATCGAATGATTTGTGATAGATATCATAACAATAGAGAGGTTATATAAAAAAGGGGAAGTGGGGAGCCTTGAGACAGACCTTGTTTTATAGGAAACAGTTCCAATTGGGAACTGCCAACCGCGACAAAGGAGCATCTGTTAATGGTCAATAATCTATATTAGATAATTAGGGCAGTTTATCTGGTAGAGTTTAAATATCGTCCCTTGCAAGGCAAAGTAGCGTAAGCGACATTTTGCCAAGTTTACAGGAGAAGTAAAAATGAGCTTACGCAATGTTTACTGGGAGTTGTGGTTACGATTGGTAATTTTCAAATAAATTTTTAAGTAATTCAGAATCTTTTGGTCATTAGGATACTTATTATAACATATAAAAGTGTCATTTTTATTATAACATGTAAAAGCGTAATTCTTTTTCTAAATTTTGAGAATTTTTTTTTCAAATTTCCTACATTCATACAGCCCCGGCTCATTAAGAAAAAAACCAAAATCCAACTAAATCGGCCCTCGGGCTTCGGAGGGGGGTGGCTCAAACTTCACCTACCCCACAAGTACCCGAGAAAAAATAGGAAAAAATTTTTTCTCTGCGGGAGCGTTTAGATCGTGGTCTGAAGTTTTTTTCACTCCCCTGCACTTTTTGATAGGATCGGCCGTTTAAGAGTTACGCCCGTTGGAAGATCCGAAAGTGTAGGTCAAAAAACGCAAAAAATGCAAAAACATGAAAAGTGGGCACCCCTACATCTTCTACAGTTTTCAAATTGAAGCACCGAAAAAAAATAGGCTAACGTACCAAGGATCGATCTAACTAACGCACTACATTCGGCCAAGATATTCGCAACCCCCGATTTTTTGGGGGTGAAAAAGTGATTTTCGAGGGTGAAAACTTGAGTTTTTTTTTGACAAAACGGCAAAGTTTATAAGTCCGCGAACAATTTGGTGGAGAGGCACAAGGGTGCCCTAAGATCTATCAGAGTTTGAGCCCGATCCATCAACTCCTTACCGAGAACGAGGGTGAAAAGTGTGAAAAAATGTTTTCCAAAAATTTTTTTTTTTCAAAATTTTAAAAATTCATAACTCAAACCACAGACGGAATATTTCCTCCGGACCACTACAGTATCAAAGGAATTACGACTAGGAACAAGGTTTTGCGGGTGAGAACGCTTCGATTTCAAACCATGGAGGGTGGAAAATGTGTTTTTTTGGTGCGCAAAAATCGAGTAAAAATTCAAGCGCATCTCCGGATAAAGGAGGGTGCCTATTTTTTTGTATGGGAAACTAAGAAAAGATTTTTTGCAGATGGGTAGTGGAAGCATGGGTCAAACAACCCCTACAGAGAGAAAGCGATCCACCCCCTGAGAATATTTTTTTTTGGGGATGAAAATTACTTGCAGAATTTATCAATTTGACGTGTAAATCGCATATTTTCGATGTTCTTTTTTTATTCGACACGATTTTTTGCTTATAACTTCTGCTCTCGAGTTTTCTGAATGCAACAGTGCAAAATTGATGTCTCTAGCACGTAAAATGGCCGAGATATTGAGAAAAATCGAGGGAGAAATGTTAGCGAAACATTTGCAATACGCATCTTCCGATATACAGGGGTGCCTAAGTTTTTGTATGAGAAATTAAGAGAAGAGTTTTGCCAGGTGGGTAGGGGAAACAAGTGTAAATCCATTATCAAACTGAAATATTTTAACAATTATGTTATACACGAGGAGTATGCGATAAATTCCGGTTTGTAAATGACCTCGGCGAGGGGGCAGAAATAAACGTCTAACTATCACATCATCGAGCGCGAAGCGCGAGAGCCAAACAAACCCGAGACAACAACAACCCGTCATGCCATCACATCAAATTGAGTAATTTGAAAAATTGGTTTGGAAATCGCAATGGCGAGGGTTGTGTTGGGTTCGAGCGCGAAGCGCGAGAGCCAAACAAACCCGAGACAGTTTTGCCCAAGCGTAGCGAGGATAAATAACAACCTGTTATGCCATCACATCAAATTGAGTAATTTGAAAAATTGGTTTGGAAATCGCCATGGCGAGGGTTGTGTTGGGCTCGATCGCGAGAGCCAAACAAACCCGAGACAGTTTGGCCCGAGCGTAGCGAGGGCAAATAACAACCCGTCATACTATCACTTCAAATTGGGTAATATGAAAAATTGATTTGGAAATCGCCATGGCGAGGGTTGCCAAACAAACCCGAGACAGTTTTGCCCGAGCGTAGAGAGGGCAAATATCATCGCGTCATACTATCACATCAAATTGGGTAATTTGAAAAAATGGTTTGAAAATCGCCAATGGGTAGGAACAGTGGGATCTTCCGGCGAATGGGTAGGAACAGTGGGAATCACGCCATAAATGAATTTCTTCCAAAAAAACTATGTCTCTCTACTCGAAAATCGGCGTTCTACTGTTTTTCGAATCGGTTTGGCTTATGATCAATAATTTTATACTAGTATGAATCCATAATGTGACGATTGAAATAAATATAAAATATGATTTTGTGGAAAATAGCGCTTACGCTACTTTGCCTTGCAAGACATTATGCCAAATGGAGTCAAACACCTTGCCTATATTCAAGAAAATTGCCGAACCAAGTTGGGAAGTAAGATTCGCTGCTTGAAAATTAGAAATTAAAACCACTAGGCGTGGAACTTGAATTATTAAAATTTTCTGATTCATCATTTTACTTTATATTGTGAAAAAAAAAATAGTGCTCGTGTGAAATGCCAATTTCACATTCTGTCAAATCCAAATTAAATTTCCTTACAAACAACTTTTAATTGGTAGCGATCAAAATGCACACTAATTATTAAAATAAAATAATGATAAAAGTGCAAAAACTTACCCTCTGTTCAGCTGGTAATATCAAACCCCTTTCTTGTGCTTTAACAAAATCAATCATATCTGTTTTATCTTGGATTTTACCAGCAACAGGGTCAACTATCTTCGATTCAATCGCTGTAACTAACGGAAGAACGTTGTCTGTCTCCTTATCGATAACAACTGTACTTGATGGATCTATCAAATTATTGGTTATAGCATCACTCAAAGTGATTTTCTTCCGATCGATTATCGATGTTGTTACGAAAGGATCGTTAAAGCCTCCAGTTGTTGGATTGTACAATCCGTAGTTGATGGCTTCGATGAATGTAAAGCCTCGTTTCGGGGTTGTTAGCAGGCCAGTATCGAGTGCAGAAGGTAACGTATGCAATTTTGAGGTTGACGTATCAAGAACATTGCCTTTTTCGGCATCAACCAACCCTTTCCTAAACCCTTCAGGTAGTTTGACAAGGCGATTTTTGTTGGTATCTTTGACAAGGGCTGTATCTGGGTCTATATACCCCAAAGTTATGCATTCTTTTAACGTGAGGATTTCGGTAGATTGTAGATCGGTAAATTTACCTGTCGTTATGTCCAAAAGTGATTTTTCGACAGCTTGTTCGAAGCTTAAAGGTTCTTGCAGGTAGATGAGTATAGTTTTATCGTAAGTTGCTAGGAGAGATTTCGTTTTTCCCGTAGGTGGTTCAAAAACTAAAGTTTTATCGATATTCAAAATACTGTTTTTGATGGCTGTTTCTACTGGTATGAATTTACCAGTCTGGGGGTCTTTCACAACTGATGTTTCGGGGTCCAAAAGTTTGAAGTTAATAGCTTCCTCAAGAGTGTATTCACGAGGTTGTTTTGATTCCCTAGGTTTGGAAAGCTCGCGAATTTGTGTCTTAACCGGGGTGTCTAACGTAATAAGGAGACCTTTATCGAAAGCTACATCGAAATTATAAGTTTTCTTTGATTTGGAATCAAGAATTCTACCTTTTTCGACATCGATGTTTCCGTCGGAGATAGCATCGGGAAGAGGTTTCAAATTTCCGGTTTGTGATTCTTTTAAAGCGGTTGTAGTCGGATCTATGAAACCGTTCGAAAGCGCAGTGGTTAAATCGTAAAATTCATTGCAAGTTGGGTCTACAAATTTACCTGATTCTGGACGATACAGTGCGTTTTTAATAGCTTCTTCCATTGTTAAATTTTTGTGATGGGTTACTATAAGCCCTTTATTTTTAGCCTCCAGTAGTGAAATAGTGTTTCCATTAGGAAGGTTATAAATGTTTTTATCAGGGTTAACAAGGTTGGTTTCAATCGCTTCAGGGAGTTTAATATATTTACTAGATTTCGCATTTCGAATCAAGGAATTCAAAGGGTTAACCAATTCAATAGCTACGGCTTCTTTTAGGGTATAGTTCTTATTTGTAGAGGGATGAATTATTTTATTGTTAGATTGATCGTAAAGTCCCATATGTATAGCGTCATATAACCCAAAATTCGCAGTTTCTATATCGATTATCAAACCAGAATTTAAAGCGTTTGTCAATGAAATGTTTTGTTGGGTTTTAGGATCCTTGAATGTTCCATTTCTTTTATCGATTAAACCTAAGCGGCTTGTTTCGTTCAAGTTTAATAACCTCATTTCTTTTGGTTCGAAATAGCAGGGCAGCAAGGGGTTGACAACGAATTTCCGAACAGCTTCATGTAGCGTTATTTTCCTTTCTGTATTCGGGTCGACAATTTTTCCACTCTCTTCATCGAATAGTCCTTGGTGGATAGCACGTTGGATCGACACTGCTGCTTTATTATCAATCAAAATACCCAAATCGAAAGCTTCTTCCAAAGTAATCTCCACTGGTTCGCCTTTAGAGAAATCTTTGACTTTCGCGACGTTTCCATCAACGTAATTTTGATGTATCGCATCGATAAGACCTAGTTTCCGCCAAACACCAGATTTGGTATCTTTTACATGAACGCTATCAGGATCGATGAGGTTAATTTCAAGAGCTTCAGTCAAAGTAAGGTTATTTCCAGTTCTGGGATCTAGGAATAGGTGTGTCTCTGGGTTATAAACACCTTTTAGGATAGCTTCGTTCAGCGATAATGGAGTACTGACTTCGACCAACAAGCCTGTTTCGAAAGCTTCGCAAAAATCTAAATAAGGTTTGTCTTTATCAAGAATAATAACCCCTTCGGTTGTATCAATTATTCCATCTTCAACAGCTTGTTCAAATGTATAAATATCTTCTTGTATGGTTACTAGCGTACTATATGGATCAATATAACCACGATTGATAGCAGATTCCGTCTTTAGTTCTTCGTTACTCTGTGGATTAATGAACTTTCCAGTTGTAGGATCATAGTAACCTTTGAAAACAGCTTCTGGAAGCGTTATTTCTTGTTTGAATGGTACTATAATACCTCGATCCTGCGCTTCATACAAATTCATTTCTACTCCGCTTTGTTTATCCAAAACAGAACCCTTAAACGGATCGACAATTCCACTCTTGATTGCTTCCTTCAAAGTTATTATCTCGCTTGTTTTTGGATCTTTAACAGTCAAAACTTCGGGATTTATAATTTTCTCTTTTTCGATAGCGTCTTCTAAACTGATTTTTGCGTTACTAATAACAAATTGACCCGTTTTAGGTTCATATACGCGTTGTGCTAAGGTTTCTTGAAGCGACCATGGTAAAATTGTGCTCAAGATGTAACCTTTTCGGTAAGCTTCGTCTAATTTAAGGTTAGGAATCGTTAGTACGCCTTCAGTCGGATTCAACAGTTTTGATTCGATTGCTTCATGTATTTCAACAATCTTCCCTTGTTTATCATCTTTTATTTTTGTGACACTTGGATCAACTAACTTAATTTCCAAAGCTTCTTTCAGCGTAATTTCTTTTCCTGTACATGGATTTAGTATCTTTCCGGTTTTTGGGTTGTAGTAATTCAATAAAATTGCTTGTAATAAATTGTAAAGTACTGGTTTTGTTTGTATCAGACCTAAAGTATTTGCTTGATCTAAAGGTATTAGTTTGTTATTTTTCACGTCTTCTACCAATCCTTTTTCTTTGGGTATCAAGATCGATTTATCTAAGCAGACTTTCAATGGAATTAGTTCGCCACTCTTTGTATTTTTGATTAGAGAAATTTCTGGATCAACCACATTACGATCGACGGCTTCACTCACAGATATCAATTGTTTTGTTAATGGATCTTTAAGTAAACTTTTATCAGGGTCATATAAACCTTTTTCTAAGATTACTTTGAGGGCTAAAGGTCTGGGAATTGTCAGGATGTATCCTTGGTGGAATGCTTTAGGGAATTCGATGACTTTCTTACTGTTTGTATCGATTACAACCCCGCGATTTGGATCAACAATTTGGTGGTCAACCGCTTGATAATAAGGTACCAATTGCATGTTTTTCGGGTCGCGAATAGTGATACTTTTTGGATCTATCACGTTGGTTTTGAGTGCAGTTACTAAAGGTACTTTACTACCAGTTTTCGGATCTAAGATTTCTACTTTTTCACGATCGAATTGATCTGAATCGACCAACTCCTCTAATGTTAGAGGTTTAACTTTCTCAACAGGCCTATCTGTAGCATTTATGATCCATTTGATTTTAATCGCTTCGAAAAATGGAACTTTTTTGCCGGTTTTCGGATCAACCATATGACCGGTATTTTTATCAATCAATGGTATTTTTAGTGCTTCATCTAGAGTTATGTAAGTTGGGGTTTTCTTGCTCAGATCTTTGACTAAGATGGTGTTGGAATCGATCACGTTGTACTCATAAATAAATTCGTAAAAAGAAATTTGCTCGTAAGTTTCTGAATCGATGAAGCAATGATTTTTCAAATCATAATAACCGAGTTCTGCCAATTTTTGCGGGGTCAACTGCCTGGAGATTACCAAGACGGAAACGGGGCGATCATCTATTAAAACAACCTTATTTTTCTCGATTATTTGAATCGAATCCAATGGACTCAACTCCTGCTGGATTAATCCATCTTGTACTGTATAAGGAAGCTCTCTGTTGTTGAATACAATTCGGCAAATTTCTGGCGTTATTTTGCGCTGTGCAATCGCGTCCGCTATCGGGATAGTTTCTAGAGGTTTAGTGTCAATTTGCTCCAAAATAGCCTTTTCATTTTCAGGAAGTTCTTCGAAAATTTCATCCGTTGGTTTCTGTTCTGTGTTAGACACATACTTTTCGATTTTGACATCGTAAATCTCACCCAGTTTCTCTTTTTCAATAAAAGCGGCACTATCTATTGTAGGGTACTGTTTTTCAACTTTACCCACATCAAAAACAGCGGGTTCTTGATGGAATTCGACAACAACCTTTTGTTGGGCTTTGTTTGGTTCGTTTTTAATGGGCATTTGCGTGATCTGATTTGGTTCAGTTTTTTCTTGCGCTTTCTTTTCGCGATAATTCTTAACAGCGCTAACAGCAGCAGCTCCTGCGACTACAGGAGCGATTACAGGAGCAGCTAAGCCACCTATTACGGCTATTAGTCCTTTTTTGGCAGCACTCTTGAAATCAAAAGATTTACCAGATTTTTCATCTTTGACCTTACCTGTTTTTGGATCGATTAGCCCTTTTTCGACAGCTTTCTCGACTGTAATGGGCTTTTGTGAGGTTACGTCGTAAACGATTGAATTAGGGTCGATTATTTCTTGTTCTAAAGCTTCTGTAAATGTTAACAGCTTGTTGGGGTTTTGTGGATCGTGGAATTTATTAGTTTTTTCATCATATATTGTTTCAAATGCTTGGGCTATGTCCATTTCTGTTGATTTCGAAGGTATGACTTCGATTTCCATTTGTTCATCGCGTGAAGGAGCTGCCTCGAGTTTGCCTTCTTTAAGAGCATCGCTAATCGTTATTTTAACACCCGATTTCGGATCGGTAAATGTACCGGTTGACATGTCGACCAAACCTTTATTTAACGCTTCTGTGAAGGTTAGTTTATGGACAATCCCTTTCATAGTGATTTCGTTTTTAGTTTCAGATTCCTCTCCGATTATTCCTCGAGCTTTCGCTTCTTCAAATGGTATGATCTCCCCAGTTTGCATATTCTGGACCTTTGTAGCATCGACTAGGGTATATCCTGCTAATAGCTCGATTGTTTTTGTGGTAATAGTATGGACTTTTGTTTGAGTTTCTGTGAATGTTGTTAATGGTTTAACTGACATTGGTTTGATAATCAACAAACCGGTTTCAATCGCTTCAGACACTGGAACTAGTTCTCCGGTTTTTGGGTGACTTATCGTACCCTTTTCTTGGTCAATTAAATTTGATTTTAAGGCATCTTCGATTTTTATAGCGTTTGGATGATTGGGATAGGGTACTGCCATTATAAAACCATCTTTAATGGCTTGCTCAAGAGGTATACGCTCATTAGTCAAAGGATGTATAACTTCTTTCTTTTGCAAATCAATGATTCCTCTTTTCAGAGCTACTTGGAAGGTCATTCCAGCTGGTGGAATGTCTTCAGTTGTTGATTTTTTGGATTCATGCAAGAAAACATCGCTTTCAACAGCAGATTTCAAGTCGACACTACCTTTTCGTGTTTTTATTTTACCAGTTTGGTCATCAATCAACCCTGTCTCTAAGGCTTGCTCCAATGTTACTTTGTGACCAGTTTGATCCGTAACCAAGCTGAGAGGGTCGACTATATCACAGATTATAGCGTCTTTTAATGTTAAATGCCCCCCTGTTTCAGGATGAATGATTTTATTTGAATCAGGATCAATTAAGCCTTGCTGGAAAAGTTCTGGGACCGACAAACTATGATTCAGTGGCAGCAAAAGTTCATTTGTTCCATTAGGATCAAGAATTCCTCTGTTTATAGCTTCATTAATTGTCACAACATCGCCTCTTTGGACGTCCAAAATTTTACCTGTATCACCATCTAATCGATTGTATTCAATTGCTTCTTGTAGGTTAAGTTTTTCACCATCGGGAGACGTGAAACTGTCCCGCTGGGCTAATAATTCGGCTGTTTGTTTATCGATTAAACCTTTCTCGGCGGCAGTTTTGGGTTTAACAATTTTTTTGCGTAGTTTTTGTAGAACGACCCGTTTGGCTTCGCGATCTGGACTGCGGGAGTGCGCCCTTCCTATAGCGACATTGTATTTCGGTTCTATAGTGATTCTGCTTCGTGTTTTCTCACCAGGTGTACGATCATCATGCAAACTTATCGAAACCGTATCCATTGTTTTATAATCACTTGGTTTACCCTCTTGTTCTACTAACAATTTTGCTAAGTATTCTTGAGTGATTATTCCCGAAGTAACCGCTTCTTCTGGACTGTAAATTTCGTTTGTTTCTGGGTTTCTGATTATGATGTTTGCAGGAGATTTTGCCGCAGCTTCTTCCGTTGGACTGGTACCGACAATATCACGATCGAAAGCGATTTCTAGAGTAGTTGGTTGATTTGTTTTTGGATCAATTACAATATGTGATTTGACAATTTTGACTATAGTTTGGGTGCCGATTATCGGGGCCCCTATTACACTAACAATTCCAAATTTCAAGGCTTCGCTTAGAGTAATTTTCCTACCCGATTTATCGATGTAGGAACCTGAAGATTCATCAACAATATTCCGATTAATAGCTTCTAACAAAGTGATGTCTTTTCCAGTTTTAGGGTCTTTTACAATTACACTATTTTGGGGTATTGTTTTATCAGCTACGGCCTCTAGAAGTGGCTTTGAGTAGTTACCATCTGGGACAATGATCTGGGAGGTTATTGGATCAAAAATTTGGCCCGACTCTAATTGAATCAACTCTAATTTTGTTTGCGATGGGTTGACTTCTGTGTATACCGGTGGGTTCTTTTCAAAAACATCTGAAACTTCAACTTTATCTGGTTTACCCGTTTGTTTTGTTATTTGGAGGAGGCGCTGTGAGTTTTGCTCGACTTCCATGACGTTTATAGGCTGTTCTAACAAAATAAAATTTTGGAAAATTGCTTCCTTCATTGTTAATCTTCCTTGTGGTGAATGATATCTCCCAACCCCATCCAAAACCTTCTTATCTAAGCTTCTCATCAGAGACATTCGCCGTAAAGAATTAGGGTCGACCACAACAGCGCTTTGTGGATTGATAAGTTTCAAATTAATGCACTCTTCGAAGCTAACCAAACGGTCTGTTCCCGGAATAGTGAATAAACCCGTTACAGGATCGAATAATTTTTGTTTTATAGCGTCTCCAAGGTTCCAACCTTCTGAAGGGAGTTCAAAAACTTGTTTTTCTTCGACCGTTTGCTTTTCTGTTACCGAAATTCTGGCAGGTTTCGAACTACTAGATGTAATGGTTGTTTGAATCGGGGTAGTGGTCGTCTGAATTTGGGTTGTGGTTTGGTATGAATTTGGGAGTGGGACATCTTCCGTTTTCAGTCGGACTATATTTATAGTAGCTTTTGTTGGGCTTTTTTCTGAAGGAATTCGCGAGTAAGCGCCACTTTTATCTGGGGATAATTTACCGTCGGTTAAGGCTTGAACAATAGGGATAGTTTCCTCGGTTTCAGGATCAGTAAAAGTTTGTCTATCATTATCAATTAGACCCCTTACGACTGCCTCGCTATAGGTTATTTTGTTGTGTACAACTTGAGTGCTTGAATTTACAGTAACGTACCTGGAGATTACTTTACTGGTAGTTCGGGTTTCTACATTAATCATTAGCATACCGTTTAGCAGAGATGCTCCTTCTAAAGTAATTAAATTCTGCGCTATAGCATCGTTCAATGGGACAATTTTCTTCTTAGAAATATCGTAGAAATCTCCAGTTTTTGGGTCGATATAGCCACGAAAGACTGCTTCTAGAAGAGTTAGTTCATTGCCATTTTCGAAAATACCTATTTTTCGGTTGAGTTTATCTAAAACTTCAGGTTTTACTATTCCGGATTTCAAACCGTCATCAAAAGTTATCAATTTACCGCTGGTAACATTTGTAACCAAACTACCACCATTCTTCTTGCTAATAAATCCTTTCGCATTAGCGGCATTGAAACTAATATGTTCAGATTTATCAGGAGGTTGAAAGCCATCAACATTGAAAATAGATTTTTGTGCTATTGAAATTATGTAACCTCTATAAACTGCTTCTTGAATACTGAAGCTTTCTTGCGTTTCCGGATCTTTAAAAGTGCCCTCTGCAGTAATTATTCCCTCATTAATAGCGTCCTCAAGAGTAATCATTTCGCTTTTTCGAGAATTGTAAATTGTACGCATTTTATTTAAATCTAGAATACCACGCGATACTGCTTCCCAAATTGTCAATTTTGTATGTTGCGGGGATAAAATTAGTCCTTCCGTTGTCAGGATGTTCAAGTCGCAAACATCTTTCAAACTCATTGGTTTTACAATCAATTGTCTGCGTTTTGCTTCGACAAAACTAAGTTTTTCCGCGCCTAAAACAAATTTACCCAATTTTGGATTGATAATACCTTTATCGATAGCTTGTTTCAGGGTAATTTTTGTGTCATGTTTTGAATCTACAATTTCGCGAACATCTCCTTCTAGCAATTTAACATTTATCGCGGCATCTACTTGATATTTATGTCCGGAGTTCCGATCGACAATCCAACCAAAATCGTCGACCATAGAGTGGTTGATCGCGTCATATAAACATACAGGCCCTGCCACTACCTTTCGCTCTAAAGTTACAACTGTCCCGCTGTCACCTTGATCATCAGAAATCTGGTGCGTTACCTTTATTCGTTTTTCTGAAGGATCTAGGAAGCCATGTTCAGCTTCGTAAAGCTCTCTTTGAATTGCTTCTAATAATGTAAGACTTCGCCCATCACCGCAAGGACCATAAAGTTTCTCTACTATTTTCGTGTCAATCAATTTTCTTCGTTCTGCTTCCTCTATCGTTATCTGCTCCCCTGAAGGAGATGCCACCAATTTACCAGTCCGAACATCTAAGATTCTTTGTGAGATTGCATCGCCCACAGTCATCATCTCACCAGTGTAGGGATTCACAATTCCCATGCAATCATTAATGGTATCTGTTCCTATACCTTCGTTAACTTTATGAACTCGCTTTAGCGATTTTATTTCTGTAAATTGCATGCTTGTGCCCCAATTTTGAGGTGGTGTTTCTGGACTGATATGCGTTGTACTTGTGTATTTATCTGGTGGACGACCGTTTGAAACGTTGTCGAACTCATCAGGATGTCTGTTGTTTTGCGTTGTTATTGTTATATTAGCTCCATTTTCTCGTTTCGTTGTTTGAATGTACCTGTTAAGGGAGATCATGCATATTTCTCATTTGAAAAACTAATGAAGAACAATCTTTGGCAATTCTAATATGTCTATTTTGATTATAATAACTATTTTAGTGCTGAATTACATTTACGTAGTGTGTGAATTAAAATAACTAAAACCACATTACTATTCGAGGAAGCTTTTCTAATTGTACAATTTCAAAGATCAGTATTACATTTATATGAGATATTTATACTTACAGCAACTGTGTTTCCTTTTTAGAGAAACCAACTCATCTTTATAAAAAAACAATACTGAATTGAAAAAGTTTCTCTCAATCATATATGAAAATATTAACGAAGAGATAAATGTTGTATCTTTACTGATGCTACAAGAATTTGTGAAATTCAAAAATGTTTATTTGCAGTGAGAGGACATGAATGTTTTATGTTGGAAGTGAATATATACGGGTTGAGCAGCTACCCCTACAATACACCCTATAGTGGATTCATTCGCACTTTTTGAATCAATGTACAGGGTAGTTCAAATTGGTTGAGACATTGGTGTTTCGCCTATTTCCCGCATAGTTAGAAAAAAAGTAATTAAGGTGTCTCGGGCTCGATTTTCGAAAACAGTTGAATGCCGAAA
>JAUIMX010001020.1:0-10353 GCA_033557805.1 Phaenonotum sp. SLE1380
TGCAAATTTTATCATTAATTCGTTTTATTATAAAATATATTTGAAATTTTGATAGGATTTCTACCTTTAACAATGTTCAAAAACTGAAATTTACTTATTTCCAATGATGTATCGTGTGAACGAAACTTAGCCATTTGAATTTGAGGTTATGTTCATAGTTTGGTTTGATATTGAACTAGAAAAATTCACACATAACTTGAAAACTAACCAGACATTGGCAAGTTTTGTTTAACTAATACTACGAATCACGTCCAGTCGCACACTAATTACTATCAGCACCTCAAAAAAACTTGCACTATTTACATACACAAAACGAATGTTCGTCAAAAGGCGGTATTTCTTCAGAAACCAACATTTTATCCAGAACGGATCGTTGGAAATCATTTTCGTTTCGCATGTACCGGGAGACGCATAGTTTGAGGAAAATTCTTTCCATATTCATTATCCAAAATTCAGTAAACAAGGGCTTTCAATGCTTCATTAAACTGCAAAAAATTTGGAAGTTTGAGGAAGAAAAATGGAAGAAATGATATAACTTTGTGGAAAAAAGATAGAAGTATGCGTGGCTTGTCTTGACTAGATGTGCGCGTCTGGTTGACTAACTTTGAGGTAATACCAGTGACGTCAGACGAGAAAGTTTAAACGTGTTTTATTTAAAATAAAACAATATTTATGAAAACCAACTGTACTTGTAGTATCATTTCGTGGCACTAAATCCGTGTCCACATAGATTATCCTCTAGTTTTTACCCATGCCCCTACCCCATTGTTTTGTCTTTTAATGATATTACATATTATCAACGTAAAAATTACTTTGGTTTTCTTTTGGGATAGATTTTTAAATGATAAATCCTGAAGAAGGCAGAAAATTCGTCAAAACGTCGATCTTTTGTACATGCATTATAGGATTTAACGACTTTCTTTGTGTGTATTAACTGTACTCAGTTAATACACACAAAGAAAGTCAGATCAGAATACTTTTCTTAGTAAGTTAATCAAAAGAATCTAATAAAAACTGCAGCAGCAATGGTTTCAGCAGCTAGCTTTGTATGTGTAAGTTGTGGGAGCCAAAAATGGATCTAGGTTCAACAGTCGTTAATTTTTTTACTTCACGAATGAATAATTATGTATCAAACGTATGAATATGACAGGCTTCTCTCAAGTGAGCGCTGAAAACAGCAGCCACGTATATTTTTGCGTATCTCAACGGAAAATTTGAGCCGGTGAGCTGCTTGTGTATGTATGTTTTAGTGGCTCTAGAAGGTAGAAATCTCTGGCTGCTTAGTGAGAACACCCTCACTTAGTGCAATGGAAGTTATGGCTGCGTGAGCCTTGGCTTCGTGAGCCATGGCTGCTTCAGCCAGGCTGTCCAGTGAGCGGTTTGAGTGTGTAATTACACATTTCTAGCATTTATTCTGAAATTATTGAATGCAAACCCAGAGTCATTTGACTATCTGTTTAGATGGTCAAGTGCATAGATACTGAATCAAAAAATTAGCAAACGTCTTTTAAATTTTCAACATAGTCATAACCGTAAATTTACGAAAATGTGCCATTATCTACGTGGGTTATTTTTATTTATTTTTCAAATTCCTCACCGTATACTGATTTAATTTAATTTGGAATTACCTAGAATGAGCATTCGCAATCACTGAATTAATGAAACAAGGTTCTAACTACATTTTTCAACGTAAAGATTTTGCATATATTAAGCCGTAGTTGACTTAAAGTATGATTTATGTTGGACATTTTAACCATTGAAACGCTCGACTAATATTACTTGGCTTGTTACGTCTTTTCTCTTGAAGTGTCATAGTGCTCATTATAACCATGATTACAATTGTGTGACATCAATAAACCATAAATAAATTGATTTATGCTGTATTATTTGTTTGGAACGGATATAGATTCAAAGGTTAGATTTAAATCCTTTATGAATTTTTAATATCCCGTGCAATTGTTTTATAACCTTCAATTTGTACTTATCCTATTTTGCAAGGGTGTACGCAAAAAATGAAAATACCAATTAATACTGGAATTACGCCCATATGCAGTATAGAATCCGATTAAAGTCAGTTAGCACAAATAAGTTCAAAAACCTTGCTAGATATAAATGTGTGCCGTATGCATGGAAGGGAAATAAACTTTTGTTTTATTTTAAGCTCGTGAAGCTTCTACGGAATGTATATGAAATCATTCGCCGCAGTTCCGTTCAGTTCTGTTATCGGAAAATATATCGAATAGTAAGTTTTATCGTTCATTCATAGTAAACAACTACCGGTTCTATCGTTCCTGTTTTCTTGCATGTAGATGTTGGGGTTTGTATTGATTTTCGAATACCTAGAAACAGCTACGCATGGTTTCTATACGAGCTTGGATACTTTGAACAATATTTTCAAAGATGTTTATTCCCAAAAAAAATATTTTTCCAAGTTACGAATATTTTAGTTTCGAATAATCACCCTTGCGACTTCTCAGCAAATATTTTTATAACAAGACGCTTGATTGATATGTTTGCTCTTGTGCAGTTATACTAGTAGATAAACCAAACAAAATTTAACTAATTCCCTTCTTGTATAATCAAATATTCTAACTGTCAACACCACACCTTTTCAAATTGTTTGGCACGTATTATCATTAACGTTTGAATGGACAAGAAGGACGTAACGTTGCAAAATAATGACTTTTTAATAATGCAATTGTTTTTTAGTTATGCTTTTGCTATAGGAATATGTGCGGCATAATGGCATTTGTATGATCCGCTAATTGAAGGTACTGATTTGCAATTAAGGTGAGAAAATGACGGAATAATTGAAATCTTTCTAAAAATAAAAGGTAATTACTTTTTCAAATATTTTTGTTGTTTGACGATTAAATACATACTACTACGAATAAAACGGTTTGCCAAGAGGTTGAGTTTGAAGACAGTCCTTAGAAATATCTATCACGAAATATAAATTGACCTTCTTTTCGATTTTATGGTTCGTTTATTCATGTAACAATTATTAGCTAGTAACGGTGTCTGAATTGGATGGCTCATGTAAAATTCAGTACTCTATCGTCTCAAATCGAGCAATGTAGATAATTCGAAGTCAGGATTGTAGAGATTTGGAAGGACTTCCATAATACGCTATGAAAATTTTGAGGGGTCACCACTTCTACCTAAGGGGTTGCTGTTGGGAATCAATATCGTACATGAAAAGATTCCGTCTTTGGATGTGTACAATAAACCTACTTTTCAGTTATTTATTTGAATCATTTTTCATGTAGCTATTACGTTTGCTTCGTTTTTTCTATGTCCCCTGCGTGCTGAGACTATTAGGATAAAGAATACTATTGAAATTTAAATGTGTTGCCAATAAATGTTATTGATTAATTACTAATTTTGTTGATTTCTTGGGGATGGAATCTCAAAGGAAGAACTCTTTTGTTTGACGTTTCGGTTCTTTATTTAAACCTTTATCACTAAAATCAAACAATCAAACGCATTAAAAACATTCAATGCAAATTGAATTGTGTCTTACCCCCCCTTTTCATGATAAAAAGTGACACTTGACAGAAGAGCGGCACATAGCGAAGGTTAAAGTCCATGGTTTTTAACGTTTGCCACTTACCTTACAACTGTCACTTTAGCTGAAGTGACTTTAAAATTTTTGTTATGAAACTGGGGGTTAATAAAACAATTACATTACTAAAATCTAACAAATTATAACTGTGAAACCTAAAATCCATTCCAAAAAGCAAAATTTTTAATATAAAATACCAAATTCAAAAACTTACAAGTAGAGTGGGAAACGTACACGGGTCGTTGTGTGTATCGACTGTATGTTTATTGATGTTTCTTGGCGCATGTCATGACTGTTGGCTTCTTGCGTGTTTTATTTGTTGGTATTTATATACTTTCAAAAACCCGTGATAACTGATTAACTTTGTTAAATTTTATGTTTCTTTTCTTTTAATATAACTTTATGTTTCTTTTCTTATTTTATTTATTTTAGAATTGGATCATAAATTGTGCTTAAGTTTTCTATGTCAGTCCGGTTAATCACGTTATTGTTCATCTTTATGTGTTATCATTCCGTTTATAATTCCTTTTTGTTGTTTTGTTCTGTCCCAGTTATTTCGGTGTTGCTAAAACCGAACATATGTCCAGTTTCATAGCTGTGTTTTTCAAGTGCTGTTTGCAAATTTGTTTACCTAAACAAACTAGTTTTATGTTCGTCTATCTTTTTTTTCAAGTATCGTTTTTTTCGTCCGATATACGTGCAATCGCACTCATTGCAAGGCACTTTGTAAATTATATTTGTTAGTTTTTGTGAGACTCTTTTCATTTACTAAATCGTCATTCATTTCTTTATTATAGTGTTTTTTAAATCTTTTTTAAATTAATTAAAACATTTTTTGGGGGTGTATAACACAACCATCTACGTTATGAATGGCAACTAGAATATCCATGTGACAGATTTGTTAGTAGGAAGTGAGTAGCTGTGTTTTTTAAGTGCTGTTTGCAAATTTGTTTACCTAAACAAACTAGTTTTATGTTCGTCTATCTTTTTTTTCAAGTATCTTTTTTTTCGTCCGATATACGTGCAATCGCACTCATTGCAAGGCACTTTGTAAATTAAATTTGTTAGTTTTTATGAGATTCTTTCCATCTACTAAATCGCCATCCATTTCGTTATTATAGTGTTTTTTAAATCTTTTTTGTTGTTTTGTTCTATCCCAGTTATTACGGTGTTGCTAAAACCGAACATATGTCCAGTTTCATAACTGTGTTTTTTAAGTGCTGTTTGCAAATTTGTTTACCTATACAAACTAGTTTTATGTTCGTCTATCTTTTTTTTCAAGTATCGTTTTTTTCGTCCGATATACGTGCAATCGCACTCATTGCAAGGTACTTTGTAAATTACATTTGTTAGTTTTTGTGAGACTCTTTTCATTTACTAAATCGTCATTCATTTCGTTATTATAGTGTTTTTTAAATATTTTTTTAATTAATTAAAACATTTTTTGGGGGTGTATAACACAACCATCTACGTTATAAATGGCGACCAGAATATCCATGTGACAGATTTGTTAGTAGAAAGTGAGTAGCTGGGAAAATATCCTGAAAAGTTAATATGTTTTGATGATAAAAAAAACACATATATTTTTCAGTGAAGTTTTATTTTCACCATCAAATATTCGAAATTGATTTAAAATTGTGGATTTAAAATATTCCACCACAATAAATAATTATTCAACTACCCGAATACCTCCCAAATTGATTTAGTGCATCGCAATACCGATGGAGTACCATCGGCCGGCGTTCCTCAATTATTCCAAATATAAACACGATTATCACGTTTCCATTAGTCCACCATTCGGTATGGCGAGTGTAAGTTAACAAGCTATTTGTGCAACGGCAAATAAAGTCTATTAGGTGCAAAGTGTCGATACAGTATTTATCGGCAGCATAATTGTAACGAACGCCACATGTCCCTGATTTAGTGCCTAGTTTTTGCCTTTTGTAACGGGCCAACCGAGTGTTCGCGTCTCTACTCCGGACGAATTATGGCGCCAAGAGTTCCCAAGTTTGCTTTGTGCCATAATTTACGTCCGTTTTTGTAAATCGAGATGACTTTATTAATCCGAAAAATATATAGATCTAGTGGGAAAACAGACTAGACGAGTACAATGGCTGAATGTGTTAATCAGCCATCTATGAGATTTATTGCGTTACTGAACGCTAACTTTCAAAATTTATGCACATCCTGGGTTAAATTATGGTTTGTAAATTACGTATTTTTGTTTCTACTAGTACGGAAAATTGAATAATCGCAACTGCAGTGTAGATTTGCAATAATTCGTCAATAAACTGCTAGGTAATTTGAAATTATTTATGGTATTAAAATTCAGCACGATAAGCATTTTGTTTTAATAACTCACAATCTATATTCATTGATCTATTTAGAAAACTCAATTTTCGAGAAAAAGACAGTTATTTTATTGAGAAAAAGAAGTTGTAAGAGACTAGGAGTACATATTCAGGGTGTTTGATTAAGTTACTTTTTATAGAATGCCTCACGAGTATGGGACGTAGTATCAAAGGTAAAGTATCGATACCGGTATCGAAGGTTATTATTCGATACTCCGATATATCGATCGGAAAGAATCGATATTCAAAAGTGTCGATATCTACGGTGACAACAAAAGTGCTTGCGTAAAACAAAAACAAAATCATTTATAGGTGCAAATTCGCTGGAACTACTACTACTACTATTAGCTTGTATACTTTTTCTCTACAAACACAGTCTTTTTATTTACATAAAAAAACAGCAGTGGAAGTGTAAACAATAAAAATTGCTATTTTTTCACAATAGGGAGTTTTAAGACTCGTTTGACAGTTCCCGTAGATGTGTTCGTGCCTCTTCGGATGACACCGTATGTATTCCTACGATAACCGACTGTATGCGGAGATATGCGAACAAGTGTTCGACCCCAACTACGGGAAACAATATACTCCTGTAAGTTTCAACCAATTTAACAAATCCCATTTTGAAAAGTTGTTAATAATTGATGGTATGAGGAATATTTACTAAGAGATATACCAGTTCACGAAAAATTTATTATTATACATGGATTTATTCTTCAAAAAATAAAACAGTGCAATTCGGTGAGATAGGGATTTGCGATACCAGTCGAGAAGTATCGATACTATCGAAGGGAAAGTATCAATACCAATATTATTAGTATCGGTACAAAAGTATCTATACTTTTTTTTGGATGTCCCTACTCACGAGTGCTGCTATTAGTACCTACAGCTATTCACTAGTTAATAGTATACATCAAAATGTCAAACATGACAGTCAAAAATGGATAGTCGTAATACTTTTTCTAGAGATTCTTCGAGAGGAAACCAAAATTATTGTTAAAGACGACTAAAGACCGCTGCACAACAAGCCGGGAACGAGAACGAGAACCAGAACGGTAACTGGAACGCATAGAAACGACAAGACGCAGATGCACAACAGCCGGGAAGGTCTAGGGATATTTATTATGAGTAGATGTAGATGACAGCTCACAGCTTTCAAAAATCGCAACGTGATATCCATGGTGACATCAATGCAACATTCCTATTGGTTCCGGTAATAAAACGATCCGGGAAAGTTAAAACTTGGGCAACTTTCCCGTAACCTTTTCGGGACGCTTCCCGTTATCGATCTATTGTGCACGCTCTCATAGCGTTACATGAAGGTCATCTTTTTGCGTACTGGGCTTCCCGTTCCCGTTCTCTTTCCCAGCTTATTGTGCAGCGGCCTTTACTGCCAAGCACAAGATTTCGGTCTTTTATTGGATTGTATAGAATAGATACAATGTAACAACCATCAACAGTAATAAATACTCGATACTCAATTGCTTAAAGGAATTTTCACAAAAGGAATATTTATAATAAACGTGTGCTCGATTATAATATTTTATTCTTTAACATTCTCTCTCTCAACATTCTCCCGAGCGTTGAAGGCAAATGATCTTCTTATTTAATTCGCTCTATATTAGTTTATTTCTAATTGCAAAATAAGTTTTAAAAACATCTTCAATTTCTTCGTCCGTGGAAAACGACCCCGTTTTGTACTCGAACACACATTTTCTTACCATGGTAGGTATATATTTTCTAGCATTTTTGAATTTTCTAACCCTTTCAAATCCAAAAACTACATCACGGCACATTTTTCACAATTGTCTATCAAGATAATATCATTAGCCTGTGTGACTTGAAAATAATTATGACAACAAAATACATGACATCACTATCAAATTTCTAGTATCACTAACCAAAAGAACAAAACTTGAATTGAAAATTAAATGACACTTTATTAAACGTCAGTTTCGTGAAGGTAACGCTATAATCATCTCTCCTCCGTAATAATAATATTCCTTCAAATTGCATTATCAAAATATTTATAAATTTATTGATGTATGCAGATATATTAGATCAAAACAGCTCAATTTTGCATTTTTCAATCGCCGTTGGTGCAAGCGGAAATATTCAAGAGGCCAAAACTAAACTTACTTTCCTTATTCAAAACATAATTTTCCATCCAATAATATGTAAACATTATGGAAATATTATTATTAAACGATTAAAATAGCTTTTCAGGTTATCTATGATACCAGTCCTTTCAGATACTTTATATACCATGCCTCCTCCAGAAGGATATCATAAATGAAAAAAATCTGTATACGTACTCATAATTAGTATTATAGAACTTATTCACCTGGAATAGTTTAGAATTATTTATGATGATGAAATTCAGTTCGCTGAACATTTAAAAAATCATAAAGTCAACTTCAATAGGGCAGATAGATTTATTAAATTTTAATTAGTCCTTTAGAAAAAGCAGATTAAAATTGCATCCTAAAACAAACTTCAATTTATCTTGTAAAAATATTTGTTTACGATTCACCAAAGTGTAGAAATTAATGGCTAAATTTGGATAGTTGGAATTAGCTCCCAGCCCCCAAATTTTTTTGTGTATTTAATCAGATGGGCCGCGAGATTGTATTTCCATCCTCACCTGTCTTTGTAATCTGACATAATGGCTACTAAAGTCCCACATTTGGGAACAATGCTAACCATATGTCACATTAAGCTTTTGTCCACGCTGGCCCGATTACCTGTTCCTCTCTTGCGCGCCTCCATCCCATAACAGTATCTCACTCGTTATCCTAAACGGGCTGGATCCCTGTTTATCCCGCTGTATTGTTTTATGCATTGTAATCGGATACCGTCCGTTTGTACCACAACACCACCCAGTGCTCTCTCTGCCTAATGGAAGTGGATAATTATTGAACTCTGATATCTGAACTGGTCAAATGTTTTGATCGCCTACAAGTGCTTGTTCTGTTCGGCCGAGTCCAGCTCAATCAATATAACATGGTCACTATACATGCCATAAAACACAAAGTCGATTAATTTTAACATACTGTTTTGCAATGTTCGTTTACAAGTGATATTTTGCCTCATTTGTAACCTAGAACCGTGACATGGATTCCCGTTTTAAATATAACTCCATTGTCCGTGTTGTATTGGGAATTTTTGTATTAGCGTAAACGGCCATATCATACAAATTCTACCGGTTCGCGCCCAAACGCAACCAACGTGCTTTTTTGATAGGCTGTATGAATTTACTTGAAATATCACAATTGAATCGGCTGATGTTTATTTATATTAGTTGCAATTCGAGGTTTAAAGATTTAGCGCGCGTCATTTTACTAATTAATTACATAAAATTTGTTACAAAAACGACCATATCACACATATTCACCGGTTCAGGTCACAACAGATCTCACAAATGTTCGATCTTGTATGTGAATTCACATTCAAGTTTCTGCCATATGGGTTAGCGATGAGTAAAACCTGCTCTTTAATTTTAGACTTGGATATTCTCTTAAACTTTTGAGTAATATTTATATAATTGGAAGACAGTTTAGTGAGTATTAAGATGATAGTGAGATCAATTAATTCAATTGAATTATTTTAAGAAAACTTCTTTTAATCTGATCCAGCATAAGAGTTACCATTCGTTTACTGGTGAGTAAAAACTCTCGGTTAATCGCTGGTAAGAGTTATTGACGTTGAAAAAACTGACAGATATATTTGACCGTTGATTTATTTTTTGGTGCTCTTATCCTTGCTTCTTTTAATCGATCCACAATTTTTCAGAAAAATCAATAAAGCATTTTCATGATTATTTTGATGAGAATAATATTAATGCTCCTCAATCGTTTATCCCTTACGTGAAGAAACGAAAAAAAAATACAAAACTAAGGAAAGCAAAAGCCGAAGTTCGGTTCAGTTCTTATCTCATTAATATTTCATCAAATCAAACCAAAGCAAAAATTGAACAAATAGAAACTAAATCAAATTAAAACAAATCGAACTTTGAACTATGGAGGGAGTATGTTGCATTAGGACAAAAGAAAATTAATGGAGCAAGGCGAGATTTCGTAGAAGGGTTATTCAAGGGCTAATAGTGAGCTATTTGCTGAGAGGTCAACGGATCAATGTCGTGTGAATTTTTGTGCGATATCGCCTAAGAATGTTGTATTCAATTTTCGGAGAAACAAATATTCATGTAATACTGTTTTTTGTTGGAACATACATTTGGGTACAATTCAAGTGTACAATGTTTAGGAAAAGTAGTTTATCTACTACCTACTTCGAAAGTAGGCCTTTGCTGACTAGTTGGCAGGGCAGTAATATATCAGTTCCCTCCCAAGGGAGGAAAAGTAAGTTGACATTGTGACTTGTCATTTTGACATTTCTTTTCTTCTTCTTCTTTTCTTACTAGGGATCGATAAACATTTCTTT
>JAUIMX010001021.1:0-10351 GCA_033557805.1 Phaenonotum sp. SLE1380
AGAATAAAAGAATACACTGTGCCTTAGTACTTTACTAAAAATTGTACCTCCTCTATTCAAGATGGCCAAAAGACAAAGAGATGAATTAATATTTGCAACATTAATATTTTTCTCAAATATGGCAATATCTCGGAAACTATGAATTTTAGGTAAAAATTCCTAGAAGTAATCATAATTTATAATTTTATAAGGAATCCAAATATGTAATAATGTACAGGGTGTTCTATTTAAAAAAAATTTTTTCATCATTACTATTATTTTCTCTATTATGTTATTGGGTTGAAATTACTGTTACACAATAGAAAAAAATTTACCAACGACAATGTCGAAAACCCGATTCCATTATAACTTTCCATTCAAAAGTTATTTACCCGTGTCCGAACATTTGCCCAACCCTGTGTAAGGATCCATAGTGTTTTGCATGGAAAAAAGACTAAAAACTTGAAAGTGGTCATAATAAAAGAATGCTTTTCAATATACATGGGAAGAAATCGTCCGAAAATTAATCCGACAAAGGTGACTGCAAAAAATTTTTTTTTTTCTCAAAGTAGAAATTTTTTATATTCTCTTAATTTCAATTATACTTCAAGCTGCAAAGAAAATAAATACTCGAGTTCTCCACTCTCCTACATTTTATTTCCATTCTTCCCTATTCGATTAAATAGAAAATAACTAAAATCTAGAATATACAATCAACCAACAGTAACGTGTTGAATACTGGTGTAACATTATAGTACAAGTACTCAGATGCGTATTTTTCTCCAGGTTTCAACAGTTGGGTTGAAGTTACCTCATTCGTAGGGAACTTTGGTCCAATTTTCAAAATTATTTTTGGAAAAATAATTCAACTAAAATACTATAGTGAAATAGATTGTTTTTCTTAATCTAAAGACATTTAGCTCTTCACAGTGTAAGTTACTTCTCAACCAAATTCAATATTTCAGAATGAGTGTAAAAAGTATAAAAGAATTTCACCCCAAGTAGAGAAAAAAACGTGTACTTCCTTGTTAAAATTTTTATTTATTTGGCGATCTATTTCGGGTTCATAACTCATCTTCAGGCCCATTGGTCAAAATTAAAAGTTAAATTGAGAGAACGCTTTCATTGATCCTTCAAAAATCGGGTGGAAATGGCGAACCCGAAATCGATCGCCAAATTAATAAAAATTTTAACGAAGAAGTACACGTTTTTTTTTTCTCTATTTGAATTTCACCTTGTTTTGGGATACAGAAAAGAATCAATTCCATCCCAACTGACGGTATCAATTTCGTTGGAGCTGTTCCATCGTATGCAATATTCCATTGAAAATCGCTTTTCACTGCTGTAGGTCAAGCAAAAATAACGCATAATTCAGTAGAAAACTTAATGGAAAGTCCTTGATCGTTGACTGCAAAATCACTTTTATATATAATCGGTAAAAAGCAACTCGAATCAAACAACTTGTTCTCGAATTTTCAATAAAAATTTATTACAAATACGCGTAGTGTATGATACAAATCCTATGGCCAATAACCACCTCCAACTCCAACGCTCACTCCAGCGTAACTACCATATCCATAACTACCATAAGTCTCAACTCTAGGATATACCCAACCAGTTCTCCATCCCCAATATGGCCAACCCCAGCCAACATAACCAAAGAACGGAGCAGCTGTAGTGAACACCGCAAAAACTAGCAATATCACTGAACTGATTACCTAAAATTAAAGCTTAAAACTGTATTTAAACAATTGCACTTTCTAAATTTTAATCTACCACGCACCTTGGAACTCATCGTTTTTGCATTAATACGATAAAAATTGAAATGATTGGTAAAATTGGGACTATCTTGTTTAAATACTGGGTTACAAGGCTATTTTTCCAATAAATTATTTCATGTGCGTCATTTTTTTCACAAATTTATCACCTGATGCTTTTTTTAGCACACTAATTAATTAACATTACTAAGGGTTCAATCAACAATTTTTTGTTGGATTTTTCTTAATCATCTGAAAATTGTAATCGTTGTCAAGATAGTTAAACTAGTTTGTGATATAATATCCTCTATTAAGATGTGTTCTCAGAACGGTTTGAATTTTTTTAAATACAAATTGTTTTTAACTTTGTGGGAACATTTCTGAATTTGAAGAATTAATATTGGTGTATACAGGGTGATTTATTAAGACGGTATTTTTCGTGAGAAAAATTACAAAAAAATATCATTTTAATCATCATCTCGAAAATGGTTAACATTAGGTATAGGGTATTCTTAATGAAATATGAATCCTTTTGAAACAGGGATATGATTACATAAAAATATACAGGGTGTTTCATTTGAAAAAAATGAGTTCCGAGTAATTTCACTTTACATAGTTTGAAGAGTTTTTGTACAGCCCCTGTATACAGGGTTGAGCAAATGTTCGGACACGGCTCAATAACTTTGGAATGGAAAGTTATATTGCAATCGGGTTTTCGGCGTTGTCGTTGGTAAATTTTTTTCTATTGTGTAACAGTAATTTCGACCAAATAGCGTAATAGTAATAATAATAATAATGATGAAAAAAAAAATTCTAATATAACACCGTGTATATTATTACATATGTGGATTCCCTATAAAATTATAAATCATTATCACCTCCAGAAATTTTTACCTAAAATGCATAGTTTCCGAGATATCGTCATAATTGTGAAAAATATTAATGTTGCAAACATTATTTCATTTGTTTGTGTTTTGGCTATCTTAAATAGTAGATGTACAATTTTTTCGTAAACTATTAACGCAAAGTGTGTTCTCTTATTCTGAGTAGATGAAATTTGGATTGCTTCTTCAGTTACCAAAGTACCATCTTCTAAACATAACATTTTTCAGAAGCAAATTTTGTCATTATTTTAAATAGAACACCATGTATATTTTCACGATCTCTTATTCAATTTTGGGTGTATTTCGTTTTTCATCAAGAATAATCTGTAGCTATCTGCAATTCTTTAGGAAATGCTAAGCCATTTCCACAAATTCGAGTTGAATTGCCCAACGCGGTAGGTGACTTAGCTATAAACAAATGGAATAACCTGGATATATGACGCTTTTAGTATTTCATCGTTGAAAATTGTTCAACGACAGGCATCGGTCTTTACAAAAAGCAACCGATTAATTCAATGAAGCTTTCCTGAACAGAGTCCAGAGAACGCAAAATCTATAGAAAATTCCAACATCTGCAAAGCATAGGAAACTTAAAAAAAGTTGGACGTCTAAAAACAACTACCAATGATGAGAAGGGTTTAGAGGTAATGCTCGCTGTAGTAGAAGAGCCTAAACACTAGCTTTAGAACACAATGTAAGTCGAAGGTCTATTGGACGAATATTTGAAAAAAATTCACTACCATCCGTACAAAGTTCATTTATTGCAAGAGCTGTCCGATGGAGATTACTACAGGCGGATGGAATTTTGCCAGAATTTGATGAACTACGTTGATGTACAAAACAATTTTGCTGACAAAATAGTTTTTTATGACGAAACCATCTTTTATTTGAATGGCTTCGCTAATCGGCATAACAATTGCTTTTCAATAACAGTATTAGAAAATATAAGTTCCATTTAAAAAACTTGACCTCGAATGTTTTTCTCGTAAGTGTCACAATGTCCATATACCTAACCTTCTCAATATTATCGACTATCAAGTTTCCTGCAAATTTTGTCTGAACAATTTTTTTCTATCACAATTATTAACAAAGTTATAGACTTAAATAGTTTTTGGCCAAAAAACAAAAAATAGCTATATCTCAGAAACAAAGGGCCTGTGTAAATTTTTATAACGCACATGAATTAACCTTGAAAAATTGAGGAGAAGTCACGTCATTTGTTTATTTGTACCTCTGCTAGAAATAGGTGTTTACCTACAAAACCCACGAATTTGGGACATACTGTACATTTTGCCAGTCTTTGTACTTATGTCACCAGCGTCACGTTTGTCGTTTGGTAAAACTAGTTAAACTGTGATTCACCGTCACTTATTGGTGGTAAAATATCAAGCGAAATAATGAAAATGACTAAACGTTGGCTCTAAACTATCAGTTCTTTTACTGCGATATAAAAGCCCTTGAAAAATAAGTAAACTGCAGTCCACAAAGTCCAATTACGTTCCATATAGTCTTAACCACAGACAACTCTATGGGAATCTGTATACATGTTGTACTGATATTTCTATTATCATCCATTTTGGGTTTTGAAACGATTGTCGAAATCGACGAGCTTAACTTTGATTACCTCAGTAATCGTTTCCAGTGGAACTGTTTTATTACAGTTATTAGCACCCTCAACTTTATGCGGAAGTTTATTTCTAGTTTTGGTGGTTCATCTTGTGTCAATTGTTTCTTCGTTGACTACCCTTGTGGTTTGTGACGGCGACTTCTTTTTGCTTTTGAACTTTTCAGTAGGAGTGGGAACCCAAATCGTACCTTCATATCTGTACGTTTAATATGCAGGTACTATCTAATTAACTTATATCCCCTCTAGTTAGTACGTTATTGCAGCAGTGTATTTTTCAGTTTCTTTGAACCCATTCCAACTACCCTACAGAACTTTTGAAAATAAAAACAATATTCTCACTTACTCACTACTCGTAACTTATTGCGAATGATTATACATTTTATAAAAACTATTTCATTCAATACATAAACAAGAAAATAAACCATGACTAAATAAACGTTTATTAAATAAAAAATAAGCTTTGAATGTACAATTAATCGCCCACAACGTCTCTAATCAATATCTTTTCACTATTTCTATAACATTCCCTTCAACAGACCGAAGCATCAAGTCTGCTTTCAGTCTTATACTTTCTATTGAAGGACAGTTACAATATATTTTATATTTGCGAAGAATGGTGGCCAGAACTGTCTTAATTGAAAGCATAGCAAATTTGGGACCTGAAAGTAAATGAACAATCGATTTTCTCAATTTTGAAAATGTAACGTAGTGACAGTGTTTAAATAATTGAATGATGACAAAATTGTTTACCAATGCAGTTCCTGGCCCCTCCACTAAAAGGCAAAAAGGAATAAGGATGCATTTTTGAAAACCTCTCGGGCAAGAATCTGTCAGGATCGAATTTCAACGGATCTTTCCAAACATATGGATTCCTGTGAAGCTGGAGAATAACTAACGCCAACATTGATCCTTTCGGGATTGTGTAAGGTCCTTGAAGAAATTTGAATTATGGAAATTTCATAATTTTTACTAACTTACCCATATTAATATCCGCTGTGCAACTCCTGGCGAGTACTGGTCCTATTGGAAACAACCTTAAGGTTTCTTTGATGACTCTTTCTAACAATTTCAAATGGGATAGATCATCAACTGTTATGAGCCTGTCACTATTGCCAAAGACTTCTTCAAGTTCATTGTAAACTTTATCCTGGATATCCTGATGCATGCCTAGCATCATTAGAGCGAAACTGTCTGTAATTGCTGAAGAGTCACTTCCCTAGAAGTAATCAGTGATAATATTACTTTTCTTGTCAAATAAATCGTTAAAAAAATATTATTCCAAATTTTCATCGTTAATTTATTGTCAATAGATCACCCAAAGAAACTCATTCTCTTCTCTTTACTCCAATTTACCGAAGCTCACTGTTTGAAGGAAAAAATGTTGTTGTTTATTGACAACACACGCCAAATGGCCATTGACCGAGGTCCTTCAGCCAGTCCGGGCCATATCCTACATGAATAGAAATTTTTCCACTGAAAAATTTTCTACCTCCGATTTCATTTTACTCATGGCAAACCCTTGGCTATAAGGAGACTACCTTTTATCAGCTCTTTCAGATTAAGTTACTAAAGGTGTTAAGAAACAAAGGTAAAATTCAATCTATCTGCTCAAACGTTCGTCTTTTTTTCCACTTGTAGTTTCTCTCTTGACAGCAGCTCTTTCAACTTGTAGAGGGGATATTGAGCGGTTAGCTTTACGCTACTTGCACACACACCGATATTGGACGGCCGACTTTTTATCGGTCGTCCAAATTCCAATAATGAACCACATTCGAGAATGGAACCTTGCACACACGCCGACCGCCAATAAAATACCAGTCAGCTGCCAGCCAATGCAGTATTGGAAGTAGTGGCGTATGTGACTGAATACACGCTTGCACACGCACTTCCACCGGTGAAATATTGACCGATATTTTACCGGCCGTCCAATATCGGTGTGTGTGCAAGTAGGCTTAGTAAGAAAGTCTATAACCATGGCTGCAAAAATAAATGCAAATATTCTTGCCCAGAATAGTCAATGACAATGAGGAACAAAAATACATTTTGTCTCTGTCGTGCCGATTCTTTTCTAAAATGACCTCCTGAATCGGAATATCATCCACGTTCATCCAAATTCCAATAATGAACCACATTCGAGAATGGAACCTTGCACACACGCCGACCGCCAATAAAATACCAGTCAGCTGCCAGCCAATGCAGTATTGGAAGTAGTGGCGTATGTGACTGAATACACGCTTGCACACGCACTTCCACCGGTGAAATATTGACCGATATTTTACCGGCCGTCCAATATCGGTGTGTGTGCAAGTAGGCTTAGTAAGAAAGTCTATAACCATGGCTGCAAAAATAAATGCAAATATTCTTGCCCAGAATAGTCAATGACAATGAGGAACAAAAATACATTTTGTCTCTGTCGTGCCGATTCTTTTCTAAAATGACCTCCTGAATCGGAATATCATCCACGTTTCCCCTCATCACTATCCAGTTTTGAGGAATCCTACCCCTTATTTATATTTATCACTTTTTGATATTTTGACCAATAAATTCATCGGAAAATTATCTTCTCCCTTATATTTTTCTCTATTCATCATGAGGGATGCGACCCCACCTATTTTATGAAAAATGTCTATTTAACCTGATATCTATTTAAAATGACCTCCTGAATCTAAACATATAAGTTTCGTTTCCCTCATCACCCACCAATTTCCAGGATACTACCCCTAACAACTTTTATCATTTTTCAATATTTTGAACTAGGGATTCTTAAGAAAAATAATATTTGAATTTGATTTATATTTCTCCCTCGTAACCAGCGTATGGAGGATGCTATTTTTATTTTTTTTTATATTTACAATCACGAATTCTTTATAGTGGCAATGTATCTTTCGAACAAGACGACATACGCTGTAAGAGATTTGTGAATATTTTGTGATTTATGTTATACAATTTGCCAAAATGTAATTTGAGAAAATTTTTTCGACCTGTATAGTGGTATTAAATAATTAATTGCAAGAGTACTCATTACAAAACTCTTTCTCTTGTAGGCCTGATGATGAGCTAAGTTCTACTCGAAACCGGTAGCCAAAAATTAAACCTATTATAAGGAAATACTTTGTTTGATTGAACGCATTCAAATTATTACTTTGTCAAAGACATCAATTATCGAATAAGGAAAGTATTTACCCCAACTATTAAAGTTATGAGTTCGTCAACAATTTCCAAATCGGTTAATTTCCCTTCAGTTTCTGAAATTTGAACCAACATATCCAAAGTAGATTTAAACTCATTGCCATCATCTGAAAGTGAATAGTTCCAACTAAAAATTATCAATGCTGAATGAGTTTTGCGCATATATCTAATACTTCTATATTGCATTCAGCGTACTCTGTTTGTTCACAAAGAACAGAGATATACAGCTGTGTCACAAGTACCTTTTGCGCGCAACTGCGCATGCGCGGGTTTTGTTCATCTGACAATAACAGAGATGTACAACTATCTCATATGTCAGGCAACTTGCACGATCAGCTGTTTTTCTTGTCTTTGAAGTTAAGTTTTATATTTTGAGTTTTAAGTGATTTCGGCTCGCATTACCGTTAATTTGAGCACATATACAGGGTGTAACTATTACTATGGTACAAAGAATAGTATGTTCTAGTACTCAATAAATTTTCAATTGGCCGCCATTTTTTTATTTGAGAAATTACAGAGAAAATGTTAATACGAATTTTTCGAAGAATTTGATGAAAATTTCAAATTCATTGGAATTTTTCAAAAGTTCCTAAAATTAAGGTAGCTATGAAGATTTATGAAAATATGAGAAAAGGACCCTGATTTCTAAACTAAACGCGAAATGGAAAAATAGTAGGAAAATAAATTGTTACATTTCGTGAGTACTATAACATACAACGGATAGTATGTTATAGTACCATAGTAGTTGTTACACTCTGTATGTGATTTGAGTTTCAATCAATGGTCATTGTGTGGCGTGATAAACATGATGTCATATTGAAGCTGATCCCAAAATGATTTTTCATTTCGCGGTCATTCTACTGGGCGCGTGCACGTGACATTAGAATTGTCAAAATTGCCGCATTACCGCATAAATGTCAGATAAATAAAGAAAAAGACAAGACCGCTGACTTATTTCGCGCATGCGCACAATCCAATAAGAGGTACGATGTCGTCAATCTTCCATCTCTGTTTTCGAAATAGCTTTGTATTAGTTAGGTATGCCGTGGTCAATATAAAAGTATTAGATATATAGTTTTGCGCACCAAAATCATGTTGCCGTTGCTGATATTCTTCACGTTTATCAGATACCATCTAGAAAAAGTATGATCATTTACTCGAGAAAAATTAAGAACAAATAGTTGCGAAATACCTTTTGAGCAAGGTCCCTGACATGCTTACTGTACTCATCGTGAATTTTTGCATTTTTTGTCTTATTAAATATAAAATTTGGGTGTAGCCATGGTTTGTACATCCTTGAATAAGATATACTCAAAACCCTGGAATAAATGAGATCATAAGTATTCGAAATAATTTGTTGTTGAAAAAATTACGTATCTATCCAATGGGCTAAATTGGAATTTCCTTTTTGCTGGTTTAATTCATAACCTAATGCGGTTTCTGGAAAAAATTATCCAGCATTGAACATTCGGATTGGTTTGGTTGGATCTGTTGTTGGACAGGTAAGTTGTGAATAATCTTGCGAAACGTGACTGGTTTTGTTTTGGTTTTAGGCAACCTACTCAAGATTCAAGAAATGCCATTATCACACATCACTATTCGGTCAACATTCGAACATTTAAATAATTTAAAGGAAATTTACAATTACATACTCTCAAATGGTTTGTCCATTACAACTAAATAGTTTCACTGAAGATAGTCAAAGTAAAGTACAATTTCTCAACAAATTTTATTATTACTGAATGACGTTTCAAGAGACTATGCTCCCATTTTCAAATCAACTAGGCAATATCTAAAATAGCAAAACTAGAATCAGTGTCACAATTGTTTAGCATGCCGTACTTTAAAAAAGGCGTAAATGTATGGGTTTCATTGACTTTCTTCAGTATAACTGCACCTCAACACGTGACATTGATGATTACGATAAATAATTTTACTTGGCTCAAATTCGATTGTTTTGTTGACCATTTCAACTCTAGGCATACAGGGTGTCTCAGCTCGAGTCCACACTAGAAGTTTGGCGGGCAGTGGTGTAGATACAAATTTGAAATTTCAGAATTATATACTACGCCATGGACTCATATCAAATAAAATATTTTCAAATTTTTATCAGTTCCGGTTTTAATCGGAAATACCATCAACTTGTTTAACTGAATAGGGAAAGTCATATGAGAGGTAAAAATTCAGAATCCTTATGAAAATAGCTTTCCATTGATATAAAAATGACGTTCGTACTTCAATCACATCCGGCGTTATTAAATTTTTTCTAAAAATTGACTAGATTACATAGGTCAAAAAAAATAAGAATTATATAGAAAGAAACATCAAAGACAAATGATATTTGGTACATGTACTCACAAGATAACAACAATTGCATTCATGGAGAAAAGTTTTCCATTACTGCTGCGGCCCCCTAGATTTTTCAATCTGAATATAGTTATTTTCAATTGCTCATAACCTCACTTTTTTAAATAGCATGATCATTGATTATATATCCTTCGTAATTACGAAGCATTACGATGCATATTTTCATTTTGTATCTTCTAGATTAGTTGAAGTACTAAATTTTTATTGAGCGTACCCTATACTCAAATTCATTAATTTTCGAGATAATGAAAGAAATTAAAATTTTCTGTTTTAATAGCATTTAACAAGGTGGCCATGACCAAATTTGTTGGTCATTGTTTACCAATTGCCTGAATTGTTTATACTCATATCTACTACGATGGCAAATAACTTCACTAATACCCTGTAATGAACCAGAAAAGAAAAAAAGGAATTGTTTTTTTTTCGGATTCATTACTAAATAAAAGTCCCTTTGCCTTTAATATCATGTAAACAAAACACTTGAAGAGGGTTTCCGGGAAAGGCCACGGTCAAAGAATGGGAAACACGTGTTTGCCGGCAAGCCAAGT
>JAUIMX010001022.1:0-10347 GCA_033557805.1 Phaenonotum sp. SLE1380
CATTGTAAGGATTTCCTCAACATCTACTTCACTCCGTTCGCCGGCAATGTATTTTTGGTTGCTTATATCGCTCGATCAAAACTGCATTCTTTAATGCACTCAGTAGTACATCGTACCATACTATTACCGTATCCGTCCCAGATCATGCAAATAAATATTCTTCGCATAGATTAACAGTAGGTTATGCCCACTACACCGTTCCGCATCCTAACATGCACGATCAAACAACATTTGTCGGAGAGAATATTTTGCAGATGTACGACCGCGGTTTCTACGCGCTTACTACGCGTATGTAACGGGTATCAAACGGGTATGCTAGGCGTATCATACCCGTTTGCTACGCGTATGATGCTACGCGTATGAAACGGGTATCAAATGGATATGTAGTAAACACACGGCTAGTTTTTTTTTGACGGTAAACTTTCTCTTAATTTTTCTTTGGTTATATTATTTTCAATTGTTTTCAATAGTTCGTTTAATTGGAATGACGTCATACAGAAACACTGGAAAAAATTTTCTTCATCAATAAATAAATGCTTGCATGAAATCCAGTATTTCCTGTCAGATTTTCGTTTTCTTAAAGATTTATGAACCCAGTTTTTCTCTTTTTCATTCAAAATAACGGCGATCATTGCAAACTCCCGCAAAGGCAATCTTCTTATAGCCATATTTATTCAAAAAAAAAAATGCTATATGTTTTCACAACAATATTTTGTGTTCTCTTGGCGACGTGTCTCCAAAAACTGTACATCGACCGAAACAGGATAGAACGGTTAGCAAATGTGTATGGTACGGGTATCATACGCGTAGCATACCCGTTACAAACGGGTAGCATATGCGTTGTATATCCGTATGCAACGGTGTAGTGGGCATAGTAGTCAATGGGGCATCATTTTACGAGACTGAAACGTTCATAGCATGGTCCTAGTATGGTACGGTGTAGTGGTCATGCCTAGAGACCTTAAATCATAAACTGACTGGCTGTATTGAAGATGCCGTCCACTTTTATCAATGAAGAATAAATTGATATTAGGGATGTTACCAAGATTCGATTCCGATTCCGAAAGGTTGGAACTTCCGATTGATTTGACACTTCCGATTCCGAATTGGGTTCCGACAATTTTGAATCGGAACATAAGTTAGGAGAATGAAACGCAACGAGTGACAGCGGTTATATAAAATTTGGCCGAAAATGGTAGTCATCTACGGCCGAATAGTTGAAATATGAAAAACAAAAGCGAAGATAAAAACAGATCTTAGATTGAAAACTTCAATTCAAATTTGGAACTATTTCGATGAACTTTTTGCTAATACAGCAAAAACTTATTCAAGAAAATGAGGCACAACTACTTTATTGAAAAGTCTTTGCATGTTACTCAATATGAATTCGTTAAGCAAGGAACTGAGAAGACCAGCCGTCGACTTCCACGCCTCTTCAAGAGGCCAAAAAACTACAAAAACTATTGAAGACACCTCGCTGAAAACTCAAAAATTGTCTTTTTGCAATCCTAAGTCAATTGAAATAGATCATTCACTTTCTCAAATAATTGCTTTGCAAGATCTCTACTTCAATTTTGGGGACGATATTGAATTCCGACGACTTTTGCAATCTATCATCCCTAATTATTTATCAATTGAGTCGAAGATAGTTTTATAACGCGCTTATATGTGATGATGTGTAGCTTATATTGGCCAGCAAAGTAGTTGAATTACTGAAAAACTTTACAAAAACATTATTGACCACCGATTTTTGGACTGAACCTAGTCGTAATATTTCCTTGTGGAGTTTGGCAGCACATGGTATCGATAGAATTAAAGTGTCACTGTTTAGTTCGCGATTTTGGCTGGAATGTGATATCCCTAAGGCCGCTTGTAGACGTCACAGGACGACCCGACGCCGAAGGTTCGATTTTTTTGCCGGATTCGCTGTGTTGTATGACCTACAATGGATATGTGTAGACACACCAAATGAAAACCTTACCGGACCGACGTCCGGTGCATCTACATACATCCATAATAGGCCATACAACACCAAAAATCCGTTAAAAAATCGGACCATCGCCCGGCGAAGAAAACGGACGTCTACAAGAGGCCTAAGGGTGCGGCCTAACTAAACACAATGTGGGCAAAATCAAACACATTGAATTAAATGAGTGTGTCCGAACTGAACACGGCGAACGTTCGCCGTGTTTAGTGAGAACACACTCATTTAATTTTATGTGTTTAATATTGCCCTCATCGCACGCATCGTGTTTAGTTAGGACGCACCCTAACGTACATCTTTTGCAACTTTGTGTATGTACGATGTTAGATTCTAATGAAGAAATCACAAACATGTAGCATTTCATCAGTAATTCCACTTCTAGAATAAAATGGACACAACTGAAACAATTAAAATAGCAATACAACTCGCCATCGAATAATTGAATTCAAGATTTTGGGACCTCACTTTCAATATTTTTTTAACAACAGCAACATATTTGGATGCTCCTTACAAGACAGTATTTTTTGATGAAGACACTAAAAAAATATCGGAACCGAACAATGAATTTGCTGTCCACACATCATGCTGAAGATAACAATATTGACGCTCCTGTCGCAAAACGGATCCACTGATTAATCTAATAACAATAATGTTCAATACATTTTATCAAATATATTGATGAGTAGCGATAAACTCACACTATGGAAGAGCTTTCTTAATAATTATAATGAAGAAAAATGTTTTCCCATCACTGAAAATTCCTTACAATGGTGGAGAGTGAACATAAAATCCAAACATTACATTCGATTACTCGCCAATATTTGTCATGTTCACGAAGTTCTGTGGCAGTGAGAACCAGGATTTACGATTCTTTAAGAAGAAGAGTGAAAGAAAATAAAGCGGCAAAACTTTTGTTTATCAAGGATCATAATTTGCTATTTTTGGAGTCATTGAAATTGATCTAAAACTAAAAATAAGTAACATAAATTTGTGTTATTGAAGAGACTTATTAAGATTTTAGTTATTATCTTATCAGATTATTTCATGTTACGCTCCACCTTCGATTTCGTTTCCGAGAAACCCACTTCCGTAACATCGCTAATTGGTATGTTGCCGACTTACGACGATTGTAGAAAAAATACTCGATTTGTAAGAAATATTCACATGACACAATTAAACAAACAGTGGGTATACAGGGAACAATCAGGGAGGATATAGAAAGAAAACAGTTGATATGATTCGGGCATGTCAGTTGGATGGAAGCTGAAAGATTGCCGAAACAGGTGTATGAATGGCAACGAGCGGAGAGAAGAAAAATAGGAAGACCGAAAAAGATTTGGAGGGAGGAAATACTGAAGGCGAAATGGCGATCAACAGAGAGAAATGGAGTTTGGGTATCGGACAGTGACGAAAGGCGTTCTAAACCGATTAATATACAGGGTGGTACTCGAAAGTGGATCACCCCCTTAATTTTTGAAGATTTTCAAATAATTTTTTCATAGAGTATATTGCACAACTGATTTTAATGGCTTACTAAATGAAATAAGGCACTTCCGGTTTAACCGGAAATGGACTATAACTTCGCTATTTTGAATGGGATCGTGTACTTTTTTCGAATTATTCTGATAGTACACTTTATTTCCGACACAGTGATACCACATGACTATTTTTAATAAGAAAATTTTTTTCAATTAAATTTTTTTTTTTTTTTCGAAAAAGTAATAGATGTTATCACTTATTTATTATTGAATTGCCATGTTATTGGTATCAATGTAAAGGGAAAAAAATTAGCTTTTCAACCAATTCGGTGAACAATATGATTCCCATCTGAAAAAATTGAGTCAAGTCCCAAAAACTGAAACAGTACAAATCAAATAATTCCTGTGGGTTTAATAAATATGATATTACAATAAAAAATTTATCGAGCAAATTGTATTATCATTTATAAGTGATATAAATTGAAACAAAACATTTTTTTGAAAAAAAAATTTTTTTCGAAAAAATTTTTATTTTATTAAAAGTAGTCATATGTAGTATCACTGTATCGGAAAAGAAGTGTACTATCAGAATAACTCAAAAAAAGTACACGATCCCATTTAAAATAGCGTAGTTATAGTCCATTTCCGGTTAAACCGGAAGTGCCTTATTTAATTTCAGTATGCCATTAAAATTAGTAGGCTGTGTAATATACTCTATGAAAAAATTATTTGAAAATCTCTAAAAAATCAAAATTTTATAGGGGTGATCCACTTTCGTGTACCACCCTATAGATGTATGTATACATTCCATAGACAACAGAAAATGAGAACTGGGGAGTTTATTTCGGTTTCGAAGCATATTCACCATGAGAGACCGTCAAGAAAGGAAGATAACGCTATCAACATTTTAACCCTCTCCAATATCAATCCTCATGTTCCGTGAGAAAATAATCACATGAAATGGGGCTTAGCAAGTCATCCATCTATAGGATTCAAAGAGAAAATAGCTACCGTCCTTTCAAAGATTATTTGACGCATAGTTTTTTCTCTGGCGATTATGAAAGAAGTCTAGAATTTATTGCAATACTACAAACCATATAGTTACCAATGAACCCATCTTTCTTGATAGAATTTTATGGAGCGATGAAGCACAGCATAATTCACATTACTGGTCTGTGGATATTCATAGGAGATGGCCGAATGAAATCAACCACCAAAATATTTGGGGAATCAATGTTTGGTGCGTAATATTTAATGAGCGAATAATTGGACCATACTTTTATTAAAGTACTTCATGTAGGGACATATGTAGCTCCACTTTTTAAGAGAAGTTTTAGCTACACTTGTGGAAGAAGTTCCCGTCGGTAAAAGGATAACTATATGTGGTAGCAGCAGGTTGGTGCCGCGGTACTTTTGCGTGCCTTTAAATTCTTAGCGTGTACCGCCAAATTTTAGAGTAATCCATAACATAGACGCATATTTTATTGTTGGTGTGCCGCCAAATCTTCAAATTTATTGAATAGTGTGCCGCAATTTGAAAATGGTTGAGAATCACTACCCTATAGATGTATCGTACTTCTTGAGTTAAACATTTAGAATTTCCTGGATAGGAAATAGAGGGCCAATACGTTGTCGTTGGCCTGGTCGTTCTCCAGATCTTACACCTCTGAACTTTTTTCCTCTGATTATATGTGAAGAATATTATCTACCAAGTGAGACCAATGAATTTGGATGATTTGAAAACATTTCTAATACGCTGCAATGGTGACTGGTGACAGCAACTTGCACTCGAGAAGTATGCCGAAGATTTGAAGCATGTGTTTTAGCTGGCGGCGACCAATTCGAGCTCCTACTTTGAATTATTATGATTTATTATTTAATATTTCTTTTTTTGTTGATTTATATTGTGGTCCTGTTCAACATCTGTAATTATACAAATTATTAAGAAGACCTTCCAGTGAGATCTTTGTTATTTTAATTACTTTTGATAAATTAAAGATCAATCACTTTGAATTATTTTAGCAGTAATGAAAAAAGAATTCAAAGTGAGATTAGTCTTCAATTTATCAATAGTAACTAAAATTTTTAATTATTTTCGCAAATTATCTCGTCTAAACTTGAACTTTTATCCAGTCGTCATATTTTTTATAGAGAAATGAACGACTATACAATTTTCAATGAAATACTCACAATTTTCGTGGAATATTAGTATTAATTTCCATGGCAATCTAGCAAAAATTGCGTATTTTTTTTGAATAACGATAATGAAAGAAAAATATCATTATTTAGAGAACTATTAGTCGAATAAAACTGAAAATGATACATATTGTTGAGAATCTAGATGGGAGTACTATTTTGTATTTATTTGACTTGAAAATCCTTCAACTCTGTTAGAATGATATGTATGATAAATATATCCATTTTGAAAAACAGCAAGTTTTTTTTAAATTTTTTAATTTCAGATTTTTATAACAATGGCAAAAAAAATAAAACTCAAAAGAGTTGTGAATGAATTTTTGATTGGTCTCCCCCTAATTACCTACTTGAATAAAAAAATGGAATTGTTTGTTAAAAAAAAATTGCATTAGTACTAAAGTTCATAAGGTTTCAACAGGGAGCTCCTTAGGTTTTAAAGATCGAACAAATTCTCAATCATAATCGTGGCCTTTGTTATAGTAGTATAAAGTAATAAATAGCAGGGAATTAATGTCCAATTTCGAAAAGAACAATATTCTCGTTAAATAACACTCGGTGTTCGATCAAGTAAACTGCCCACTTTGCGCACGTAAACGAATAAAAACATATTTCAAACAGGTTAGATTTAGTGGCAAGACAGGAAAAGGTAAATACCGGCGGCATCTGTCGGCATATCCGCGCAACACAGACCACATGCAACTCTAAATAATGAATGAATGTGGCCCGTGCCAACTCCATCGCCCTCATTGGTCTCCCCCCTCCCCTCGAAGTCAGAGCATACTGCGATCCCCTTGTTCTTACATCCCACTCCTGAAATGCCATCTGTATGCATTCGTATGATCACATTATCCATGCTTAGGGCCCGATAAAACATCAGAAATGTTTATTTTCTCTAGATCGTGATTTTGGCAAGATCGTTTTGAATGTTTGAGTTGCGCTGTTTTGCAAACTAAAAAGCAATCTGTTGCAACGTCCATAAAATGTAATGATGCGTTTAGATAGGTGGTATCGGCAGCGTTGGTTATTGTTGTGTTTTGTCGGTTAACCGGAACGTGAGTTTTGGCGATCAACTGCCGGAGATAATGGAGGGTAGCATTGGCCACTGGGACGATCGATGTTTGCTTTAACACCCTATCCAACCCCTGTGTAAAACAGGAATACTGCCTAAATTAACTGTTGACCCCAATACAATTGATTAATGTTCATAGAAGCTGCTAATTCGGATATTATTTCGTGCAATATTGCATAGATAGCTTCAACATATTTGGTATTGATGATCTCGATGAAAAATAATCTGTTGTTCATCAAATAAAATTATTTTCCTGCCAAGGCAGTCAAAAGTAGTCTTTATGTAATCCACTTTACGATATTCAAGTTTTATTTTAGTGTTTTGCGGCAGCAAAATACCTTATTAGGCCTGATACTTATGCAATAAATATACATAGTTGGCCAAAATGATTGACCGACGTTTGAATTTCCCGCTTGAAAAAGTTAGGGATTTTGCTCTATCAAGTTAGAATCAGGCTTTGTTACCAAACGTCAGTGGCGGTCCTAACATTTGTAAGTTTGTTATTTTCCTTGAAACACAAGTATATTGCATAAATATCTTTTCATTTAGCAACAAAAGAAATGGATATTCAATAGATAACCACCTAATTGAATTTTTGAGTCCAAAAGGACCCTAATTAATTAATTAAAATTTATCTTGTATTTGGACCTAACCTATTTAGAGTGACAGCTATTACGGGACGCCTATGGGTGAAATTTGACCAACAGTAATGCCAACTATAAAAATTTTATCCCTTGGCGGGAAATTATAACGTCGGTCAATCATTTTGGCTCACTCTGTAGTAATATAGAGATGCACTTTTGGATATAGACATAAACAAGTATCAATTGGAGAAACATCAAGCTTCTGTTCTCAAAATCTAACAACTAAAAACTTGATGCATGAAACGACTCACTCAACTCAAACCGCATATAGGGTGTAACAATAGCACGTAGGTGTGGGCTCTAGTGTTTAGTTAGTATTAGGTAATTATAGTAAAAATATTTCTCATTAAAATTATTTGTATGAATTAGAGGTACAACAAGATATTAGGTATTTTCCCTCATATTTTTAATGGCACCCCCTACTTTTTTAATTGCATTTTTGGATTGATTACCCGTTGAAAAATGAGAGTACTACGCCTCACCGTTTTTGAGATATTGCTCACTAAGGGCCTTGGCATAAGGTAAAAAATTTAAAAAAAATGTTCAGAAGGATTGACAGGTCATAGAATCATAAAACTTGGTAACGATTTTCTTGGCAATGGTTTCCACGCAATGTACGAAAAAATTTGTTGAAAGTTAATTTATTTTTGCAAATGTTGAGTTGCAAAAAAATTTAATATATTAATATTTTTCTATAACTGGTGGTACCGTTGGTACGAATCTAATATCTGAATAAAATTTTTCTGAAAAGTCTTTGAGAAACAAGCAAGTAAAAACTCCTTCTGACAATAGTTGGAAGCTGGTCTGCCTGCTTATTAGGAGTCCATTGTTCATATTTTACCAATTTTAGCTTTCAGATGCAACAGTTTCTTTTTTAAATAGCGATTTTAATTGATACAAAAAGGTAAGTTAACGTGTGTAGACCAAAAAAAAAAATATCCTAGGAATGAAAACACATTTTGTTTTAGATTTCGACGTTGGCGGTGATTACCTGCTTCATCAAGAAATAGAATCAGTGCAATTCGCAGTGCAACAAAGATGAGCCTGGCAGGGCGAAATAATACGCATTATCTGCAACTGATTATCTTTGTTGCACTGGGAATTGCACTCGTTTTATTTCTTGTTGAAAGAGGTAGCCACCGCCAACGTCGAAATCTGGAACAAAATGTGTTTTAATCCTTGGACATTTTTTTTGGTCTACACCCGTTAACTTACCTTTCGTATTTACTACATCCAGACGTTATCGTTAGTCCATTTAGTATTTATTATAATTAATGACATGTAGATCATATTACTTTTTTGTGGGTGAATACTTAACACAAAGTACAAAATATTTTTTAAATTGACATACCCCAATATAGCATAATTCAATATTTTCGCATGGGATAGCATATTTTTGATAATTTCATCGCGTAAGCCTTCCAATTTTCTATCATTCATTACATGTCTTATTATTTTGAAAATAAATTATTTTCAGCAATCTAGTTTCGACAATTTGTTTTCTTTAGAATCATTCGTTTATTCTGCGTGTATTATCAAGAAAAAAAATGAAGACTTATTGAAAAATGAAAAATTATTTATATTGAATGATTGAAGTCCATTTTAATATTCAATAACCTCTTATTCCATATGGAAAGAAAAATGCTTTTACATATTATCAAAATTATATATAACGAGTGAGAAGGTAGTATGAGTGGAATTTGAAAAAAAAGCAATAAACACGTATTTTGTTAGTGTCTAACACATCTCAAAATGTTTTCAGATTTCTCGCTATTTTCCTAAATTTTTCTGGAACATTTGAAAGTTGTGTCATTGCATAGGAAATAGTCTAACTTCATTTTCTTCTGTGATTGCTCGCTTTGATCTACAAAATTTTGCATAAGTAGTAAAAGCTGCAAAAATTATTTTCCTACCAAATGTGTTATGATCCTTGAAACTGATTTCCGATGCTCATACCCTGTGTATTGAAAATATAAGACATATCCTTGGAAGTCATCTTGCCAGCTAGCAAATGTTCAAAAGCGGAAATTCTGTACAAATTTGGAAGCAGAACAAATTGTTGGCTTAAGTATAATTTCCCATATTTTAAAAGCGACTGCAACTTTTCATCGCATGCCTCCAAATCATATTTAGTTTGTTTATATCTTCAAGAGAACTTCCCAGATGTAGTTTTGTTGCAGAAAATAAATTTAGTAGTAGCAAAAAGGAAGTGGCAAATGCACAAAGTAAACCTACTCAAATTTAGACCGGAAATTATTGTAGCAAAACCACCGAAGCTGCTGTCTCCCTTGTACTGCGAATTTATGGGGTTGTACCTAACAACGAGACTAGTGTAATATGGGGTAGTTTCGTCGTGATATCTCACAGCGATTCGCGACCACCCTCTGGGTGCAAGCCCCTCCATAAATCTTGGGGCAGTGATTCTAAAACTTTGCAATTCTAAACCTCTCCATGCGAAAGTTGATTTTGCTCATTTTTTTGAGGACCACTGTATACGAATCTAGGACCGCAACTATGTATTTTCTTCCCCTTGTGGCATTACCCTAATGGATGGATTTAGCGGATTTCTAAAAAGACATGATACGTGATCACGGGGGGCTGATATCTGGATTTTTTATTATGATACGAATTTTTTTGACGTGTGCTATTTGTATCAGTTTCTTACTTGGGGCTTTTTGCTTATTTATCTAAAGAACTTATAATTTTGTGAGCTGCAAATTTGGTTTTTTAGTAACTTGCCATCTAAACAGTTCTATTTCACCGAACTATTTTTAGTAACTTTCATTCTTCCGGTCGGCAGTTCGTGTTGAAATCTTTAAATATAGAAAAAAATCAGATTAATATTTCATTAATTTCGAAGTGAAATGATTTGTGAAAGTTACATTCGTTAAGCCCGGTCCAAACGCTCCGTCTTCCACTCAGTTTTGCATGCGCAAACCAGGTTTGTGCATGCAAAACGTTGCATGCAATTTGCGT
>JAUIMX010001023.1:0-10347 GCA_033557805.1 Phaenonotum sp. SLE1380
CGATAAAGTGAAAGCAATTTTGTAATAGGTAACTAACGTCTTCCTAAATATAAAACCGTAGTACTGTCATCTTTTTCATACTATTTTAGACTTTTGAAGAATCCATTGCAACTATTGTACATCGTTGATTAGCTAATGAAATGAAGAAGTTTTCCAAGTATTTTGTATGCACATTTATTATTTTTTTTGAAAATAACTAATTCGAGATGTTTATGAAAAAATTTTGAAAAAATTTTTTATAGAATTTTATTCAAAATTTTCGGGTAATACTTCTATTTTTTGGAATATTTAATAATTTAAATGAAAGTCTATTGTATTGGGTAAGTAACGCAGAAAAAATGTTTAAAATATGTTCCGTAGATTTTTTTATTGAATTCATTTATATGTTAAAATGTACTTTTTTGAGAAAGAATGAAAAACTGAAATATCTCGAAAACAGTTGACATTCGGATATTAGATATTGGGGTTAAAAGTACTCTACAACTGATGCCCTATCATCTCTTGAAGGGTTAGCATCGAATAAACCAATAACCCTGTATTGCAAAAAAAAAATCCAAAAATCAGTGAGTGATAATTTTCAGCCCTGAAATCGAAATTTACTGCGAGCAAAACCACAAAAATTCGCGAGCGTTAATTTTCAGCTCTGAAATACAAATTTACTGCGGAAATGATTCCAAAAATCAGTGGGTGATAATTTTTTGATCTAATATCAGAATTTACTGCGGAGAATATCCCAAAAATCATTTAGTAGTGATTTTAAGCTCCAAAATTGAAATTTACCTCGAAAAAATCCCAATACCCACTGAGTGGTAATTTTTAGTTTCAAGATACCTTGATAAAAATCCCAAAAATCATTTAGTGGTGATTTTTAGCTCTGAAATTGAAACTTACTGCGAGAAAAATGTCAAAAATCAGTGAGTTTTAATTTTAGTCTCTGAAATTCAAATTTACTGCGGAAAAAGTTCTAAAAATCAATTTGTGATAATTTTTAGCCTTATATTTGAAATTTAGTGCGAAGATAATCCCAAAAATGATTAAGTGGTAATTTTCAGCTCTAAAATTGAATATTACTGCGGAAAAAAACAAAAATCAGTGAGTGGTAATTTTAAGCTATAAAATCAAGATTTACTGGGGAAAAATACAAAAATCAGTGAGTGGAAATTTCTAGCCCTGAAATTCAATGTTACCGCGAAAAAAAATTCCCCAAAAATCACTGAGTGGTAATTTTTTGCCCTAAAATTGAATTTTACTGCGAAAATAATCCTTCAATCAGTGAGTGGTAATCTTTGGTTTTGAAATTCTAATTTATTGCGTAAAAAAGCCCAAATTTCAGTGAGTGGTAGTTTTCAGCTCTAAAATTGAATTTTACTGTGGGAAGAATCCCAATAATTTTTAGCTTTGAAATTGTAATTTACTGCGAAAAAAATCTCAAAAATCAGTGAGTGGTAATTTTTAGCTCCGAAATTCAAATTTACTGCGAAAAAATCACAAAAATCAATTGACTAGTAATTTTGATCTTTAAAATTGGAAACTACCACAAAAAAATCCCAAATTTTTTATTTTATTTTTTATATTCAAACGTACTGCGAAAAAAGCCAAAAAATAAGTTAGTAGTAATTTTTAGCTCTAAAACTGAAATTTACTGTAAAAAATCCCAAAACTCAGTTAGTGGTGAATTTTAGCTATGAAATTCAAATTTGCTGTGAAAAAAATCCCAAAAATCAGCGGGATGTAATTTTCAACTCTAAAATTAAAATGTACCGCTCAAAAAATCCCAAAAATCAGTGAGTGATTATTTTCAGTCCTTAAATTGAAATTTATTGCGGAAATGAATCAGTGAGCTCTGAAATTTGGAATTTACCGCAAAAAAACCCAAAAATCAGTGTGGTAATTTTCATCTTAAAATTCAAATTCACTGCGGCAAAAATATCCAAAAATCAGTGGGTGGTAATTTGTAGCTCCAAGATTGGAATGTACTGAGAAAAAAAAAGCACCAAATATCATTTAGCTTTTAAATTGAAATTTATAGCAGAAAAATCTCAAAAATGAGTTAGTGGTAATTTTTAGCTTTAAAATGCAAATTTACGGAAGACAAATCCTAAAAACCACTGAGTGCCAATTTTTAACTCTAAAATTGGAATTTGCCCCGAATAAAATCTAAAAAATCAGTGAGTGTTAGGTTGCAGTTCTAAAATTCAAATTTACTGCGAAAAAACCCAAAAATCAGTGATTGGTAATTTTCATCTCTAAAATTGAATTTCACTGCAAAAAACTCCTAAATCAGTGAGTGATAATTTCCAGCTTTAAAATTGAAATTTACTGCGAGCAAAATCCCAAAAATCAGTGAGTGGTGATTTTCAGTTTTACAATTAAAATTAACTGTTCGAGATATCCCAAAAATCAGTTAGTGGTGATTTTCAGCTCTATAATGCAAATTTACTGCTAGAAAAACCCCAGAAATAGTGAGTAATGATTTTAAGACCATAAAATTGAAATTTACTGCGAGGAAAATCCAAAAAATAAGTGAACGGAAAATTTTAGCTCTGAATTACAAATTCACTGCGGAAAAAATCCCAAAAAACAGAATGTGATAGTTTTTCGCTCTAGAATTGAAATTTACCGCGAGGAAAATCCCAAAAATCATTGAGTGGTGATTTTAGGCTCTAAAATTGAAATTTAATTCGGAAAAAAATCCCAACAATCAGTGAGTGGTAATTTTTGCGTATGTAATGTAGTCAATTCTTAGAAAAAATTGAATATCACCGGATGTGTTTAACCCTTTGACACGTAACCCCGAATTCTTGATTTAATCAAAATCGTCAAAGTGATTTTATAATTTGTCATAATTCAAACATAAACCGTAGTGTTAGAGGAATCCGGCTAGTTAGTCGTGTGGGTTGGGTTATACAAAAAATAAAGAGCGCCACCCGATTTATTTTGAATTTAACCTCTCACTGACGGTGGATGGTATACAAAAGAATAGCCTCTAAAATGGGGAAAATTGAGCTAATTGCTTAAAATAAAATTCAAAATATTTGGTATATTTACTTTTAATGAAATAATCAATTTTTCAGGTAGACCTGCGCTGCCTACTCGCATCAACCACGTGAATATGTAATATGTTGAAAGTTGTAATATACAATAAATGTACTCAGTGTTATTCCACAATAAATTAATAATCCAAAAATGTTTGTTATTATCACAAAAATAAATATTACGCAGAACAATTGGGCTCAGTTTTACAAAAATATGTTTTTACTCACGGTTATAATAAAAAATTCAGTGGAGTACCGCCAAATAAAGATCAACGTGCATTTAGCGCAAATCCCGGCCCAGCAGACGGATGTATCCAACAAAATTGTTCTGGAACACTCTTCGAGACCCGATTCTCCCAAATAACAAAACTTTCGCATCCAGAAATGTATGTGTGGATTCATATTTGCGGACTAAGCAGCCTATCCGCCAACCCTGGCGATAAATTATTATGCCTTAAGCCAAGAAAATGTCCAGCAAAAGATATGCCCGCGGAAAAGCGTATGTTCTCGCAAAAAAAGAGTGTACGCTCCCGTCTGAGGGAAAGGTCGTTCCCTCTGAACAAAAGTACGTCCCCGCAGAGCAGTCTATGTCCCCTCAGGACAGGTTACGTCGCCTCCGAAAAGAGAAATTCGTCCCCTCAGGACAGAGAAATTCACCCCCTCCAGAAAAAAGCCTTTCAAATCGCCCAAGCTTCCATAACACCGTGCACAACCTTTTTTTGGCCGTTTTTCAACTTCCGTCGTCCTCAAGGATGCAATAGTACCACCTTATGAATTTCGAAATTTACCAAACATACCCAAAACATTCAGAATAGGCAACACTTTGGACATGAAAGTAATACGGGATGCCTAATATAGGTAAATAAAAATAAACAGTAACATTTTTAATGTTACAAGGATTCTGGTATGGTTTTCAGGCAAATTTGAGCAATCCCGAGTCCACCTCGGGCATGATAATTATCCGTTTCAGTTTTATTCTGCAACGAACGCAATTCGGGTCTATACCAGTATATTGTACTGAATTTTAGAGTAGGGATAGCTATTGTAATGTTTTTGTAGGTTCGATGAAAATTAAACCAGTGAATAACACTCAAGACTTATTTATTTACACTGAAACTATACACAACTAAGATTTATATTTACAAATAAACACAACTGGAATTTATAACCAGCACGAATACACAGAATATATGAAAACAGCGGTATTTGTAAGCGCAGAACTCGTATTTATGGGCACTAGCTAAACGCAACTAAAACTGCGGTCCAATTCACTAACTTTGGCCGCTTGACGCACGGCTTATATACCCTCGTTGGAATCCAGAGTGTTCGTCCGTCTCGAAAATTCCATGAGTGTCCCGAAATCGAAGAATCGAGAAAGAGACAGTTCTCGCAAGATCCCAACAGCGATAGGCCGGCTTCGCGCCATCTCGCTCTCGCCGCTGACACGCCATTCGGCCTCTCTCTAACACAGGCGATTAGATGACTCGCATTTCAACACGTTACACTATGTTTGATGCACTATCGGCGGCTTCACATTTTTGAGAAAAAAAATGCGCGGTAAAGGATTGAAGTATGGACGTCATTTTTATATCAATGGAAAGCTATGTCCATAAGGATTCGATATTTTTACCTCTCATATGACTTTCAAACCGGTAGTACCACCTGATATGAAAATATTTTAGCTCCCCCTTGAAGTAATATAAAACGTATGTATTCAATTTCAGATAGCTATACCCGTTTTCCATGTAAATTTAGTGAAGTATATGTAACCAGAAACCACTCTATGTATACAGGGTGTCTCACGTAAATCGTTCATATCTTCTTGATTGGTCGTGATAAAACTCGCATGTTTTCAGTGAAGTTGAAGGAAGGCATACAGAATTGATACAAATTCAATTTTGTCACCTAATTGTACAGGAGCTGCACAAAAAATTTCAAACTTTGAACATTTCAAATACTCGAAACTAATTTTTTCAAATAGAACACCCTTTATTTTTTCTTCTCATCAGATCCATTTTTTGAACAACTTCACATTCTATGTAGAACGTTGTATATCTTACGCCAGCGTTTCCGAGATATTAAATAAAATAGTGATTTTCTATTATTTTTATGGCGAGTGTTGTCAAATTTCGGGACATTACTCTAACACCACATTCTACATGTGTAAGTAGCAAAACTAATAACATAGACTTTTTGTCTAACTCGCTCCCTAAGAAAGCTATACAGTGCTTCCCAAAAAGTTCATATGGGAAACTTTTTTATTATTGACTTTATTGAAAAACTTTATCCGAATAAAAAGTTTTCCTTCACTTGAAACAAAAAAGGAGCTATAGCAACCATCGAAACGATTGCTAGTTTGGCTGGAAAATTGAAAATTTCAAAATGCTCATAGGAGTGAAGTACCTTTGTTTTTGAAGCAATCGAAAAATTTTATCTAGATAAGTTATTGAGAATTAGAAGTTATACCCAGATGTGAAATTTCGGAAAAAGATTTTGAAAAAAAAATTTTTTCGGATTTTACCCAACTATTCAAATGTGTTTTCCATATCGTAATTATTTTTGCGTGAGTTAGCTTCTTCACACCTATTTTCACTATTTTAAGACAAAACATTTGCACGTTCAAATTTTTATCCTCACATTAAATGGATTATTTGTAAAATTTTTGTTTTCCGTACATTTTCGTGATGCATACTTCGTTAATTTTTTTAGATGGAAAAGTGACAGCAAATATTTCATTATAGGATCATCAGAAACATGTTCGAGAATTGAATATCAAAAAACAAAAATGCTTAGTTTAGGGACAATATTTATTATTAAAAAACCACTTCTGGTGAAAAAAATCAAGGTACTTTAGCTTTTTTATACCGATTATTGTCCCTATACTAAGTATTTTTTGTAAACGAAATTTTTTGATATTCAATTCTTGAATATGTTCCTGATGATCCTATAGTGGAATATTTGCTGTCACTTTTTGATCTACAAAAATAAATGAAGTACGCATCAAGAAAATGTACGCAAAACAAATTTTTTTTAAATATTCCATTTAAAGTGAAGTTTAAACTTCAAATGTGCAAATGTTGTGACCTAAAATAGTGAAAATAGGTGTTGAGAAGCTAAATCACGCAAAAATAATTGCGATATGAAAAACACATTTGAATAGTTGAGTAACATCTGGGAAATTTTTTTTTTGAAAAAAATTTTCTATAGAATTTCTTTTTTTAATTTTCGGGTAATACTTTTATTTTTTGCAATATTTATTAATTCAAAGGGAAGGCTATTGTATTGGATAAATAACTCAGAAGAAATTTTTAAAATATGTTCCGTAGATTTTCTTAATGAATTCATTTATATGTCAAAATGTACTTTTTTGAGAAAAAATTAAAATTTGAAATATCTCGAAAACAGTTGACAATCGGATGATGGATATTGGGGTTAAAATTACTCTACACCTGATGCCTTATCACCTCTTAAAGGGTTATCATCGAATTACCATTAACCTTGTATACATATAAATATAAGAAATGAAAAAATGCAAAAAAATCACTCCTTCGTGAACATCTCGGAAACAGTAATAAATACTGAATATTTGTTGAGGCCACGAACAAGCATTTTAAATTGCGCAAGTTCTCTCTGGTTTGAGTGACTTTATATCCTTGACGGTTGCATTTATATCTTGGACTCATGTATATTTGATTTTGAATGTTACTCCACTTGTCATTTGGTGTAGTGAATTTTATCAATAAAAGAAGGCCACAATTTCAACTAACATATCCGATTTGATGAACTCAAACGTATTTTTATTTCTTTTATAGCATAAGTCAATAAAATTTCCTATATAATTAGGCAAAGTTTTGACTTCATAAATGAAGTGATTATAGTAATTTAGTACTTGAATTCATAAATAATATTTCTCTCCATAATAGCTTGAATTTGCTTGTATATTATTGTATAACATTTAACCTAAATTATATGGAATTATATCATTATCCTCCGCATGCAGTGTTATGATAGCGTGATCTAGCCGTAGAATATTCTCGTCAGCCTCTTTGTAGAGAATATAGTGTTTTCGATAACGAACTATTTTATTTGAACCTGGCGGCAGGTGTTCCGCAAGATCTATTGAAGAATTATGGGAAAAGGAAGGAACAAAGGGAAATAGTAAGAAAAATTATTGTTTAGCTCTCGGCAAATTTCAATCTACATATTGTTATTACGTTCGAATGATTGGAAAATGTGTTATTTTGGAATGCAATAATTCAATACGGTAATATAAAATGCTGGTTTATTCAATTATTGGCTTAACCCTACCGACCTCTATCTTCGCTGTTATGATTTCACAGTCGACTTACCAGCCGCCTTCTATGATCTTGTAGCCACAACCCATATACCTCGTTCCGTTCAAGATGCCTTGCCCATATCGTTAATATTAGGAACAATTATATGGCATAGTAGCACGTAATCTAATTGAATTGAGTTTTCAGACCCGCTCATTATATTATATGAGACATAAATTGAGAATTAAATCTTATAGCTCTCATACTAGTCCAGTCATTCAACGTAAAAATAGTGCCTTACCTTCGAAATCAGTGAAACTGCATCGATTGATGTGAAATTTTGACAGTAGCTGTAGAATTAGACTAATAACAAACCTGACTTGGTGCCGATATGCGCTCCCACCCTGGTGGTGAATGCCACTTTTTCTTGGGGATGTAAATTCAAAAAATCAAAATAACTCCGGGAATCGAAAACTAGACTCATTAGAAGCAAAAAATGAAGAATAAAGATTTTCTGATCACTTGATAGTTTCCGAGTTATTCGCCATTGGAAATGTCAAAAAAGGACGTTTTTCAAACTGTTTTGCGTGAATAACGCAAAAATGATCTCCATCAAAATTGAAGTATATAAAAAAACGAAGGAATTCTTTGGTTTTGACGTAAATTTATTCAATGATTTCACATCAAATATCGGAAAAACGGAAGATTTTTCAGACAAAATTGTTCTGAACTTATTTGAAGTACTTCATTAGACCTTTAAAATGAGCTATAACAAAAGTTTCTACCATGAAAATTGAGTAAATTATGACAAAAAATAAAATCCTGGAATTTTTGAAAACAAATTAACAATAAAATTGGCGCCATAAGTGGCAAAATTAAAATTGATCGTGACCTATGTAGAATTGATTTCATTTGTATTCTAAAAATGCGTCTTAGAAGTTTCAATAGTTTAAGAGGCTTACTTTTTTTTGAAAAGTAGTTGAAAAATTTTTTTTTGTTCCAAAAAAGCGATGCTTTCCCAATATAATTCGAAAAACAAGACAATTAAGAAGAAACTGTTCCTTAGAAAAACGTGGTTATTTTGGTGTCGATTTTGCTTATTTTTTATATTGGTGTAGCTCAAAAATTAAATGAGATATGGTCATTCAAATACAGTGAGCGCCTAAAGTATGGAATAAAAATAATTCTCTCCAATTTTTGTGCCGTGTTCAAAATGCTCGAACAAGTTTGATTTTTTTGTCTCAACCCCCCACCCCCTACAAACAACCCCTGAATATTCTTGAATAAGAAAGATAGGTTTGTTATACAGGGTATTTCACGGAACTGGTTCGTTAAAAGTTTATGAGGATCTAATATATTGAAAGATATGAAACTTGGTAACTTTGTACTGCGGAAAATGAAGAATTCAAGTAAAATATTTTGACGTTCCTGTCATTTCCGGTTTGACCAAAAGTAGTACCATCTTTCTTATTTGAATGAGGAAGAAGGGGTCTAACCCATACCAAACGATAGAACATCAAAAAATGAACATTTTAATGTCAAATAGTATTAGTTTAATTTCAACTGTTTTTGAGATTGATTTTTTCTTAAAATTATGACATTCGCTGTAAGTTAAAACACTTGAATTTTTTAGTTGCAAATAACAAATTGATTCGTTCCAATTTTTATAGTCAAAGGATAAAGGGCCAATTTAATGAGTGACAGACTAATTCAGCAAAAATAGTATAGAAGGGATTTTCAATAAGTTTCCGAACTTGGATAAATTCAAATAGTAATAACTCAAATTTTTCAAATAGCATGGTATACTTTTTTATTTGTAACTTGATTGGTAATGATGTATAGAACAAATTTGATTGGATGCATTTTTTTCGTATTCTTGACAGATTTAGAGATATTTCAAAAAATATTTAAAAGCAGATAATTTTCATTTTTTCTATGATTCATCAAGTAGGTATGTGGCAGTTTCTGATGTTAATTTTTAATTAAGAATTACTAACGTCATTATACCAACATTTTAATGCAATCAAAACGTAACGGCGATACATTGAATTAATTCTACACTCATGGAAATAATTCATAAATATTAATAATAATTCATTACGTGAAAACTGGGGAAATTTTTAACAATTCAAATTCAGTATATCGCCGTTGCGTTTTGATTACATTATAATGTTGAGTAATGACGTTAGTAATTCGTAAATAAAAATTGACATCAGAAAATGCCATATACCTACTTGATAAATCATGCAAAAAATAAAAATTGTCTGCCTTTAAACATTTTTTAAAAATCTCGAAATCTGTCAAGAACACGAAAAAAATGCATCCTATCAAATGTGTTCTCTATGTCATTACCAATCAAGTTACAGATAAAAAAGTATACCATGCTATTTGAGAAATTTGAGTTATTACTATTTGAATTTATCAAAGTTCAGAAACTTATTGAAAAGCCCTTGTACAATATTTTTGCTGAATTAGTCTATCACTCATTAAATTGGCCCTTTATCCTTTGACTGTGGAAATTGGAACGAATCAATTTGTTATTTGTAACTGAAAAATTCAAATTTTGTAACTTACTGCAAATGTCATAATTTTAAGAAAAAAATTAATATCTCAAAAACAGTGGAAGTTAGACATATACTATTGATATAAAAATGTTCATTTTTCGATGCTCTATCGTTTGGTATGGGTGAGACCTCTTCTTCCCTATTCAAATAAGGAAGATGGTACTACTTCCGGTCAAACCGGAAGTGACAGGAACGTCAAAATATTTCGCTTGAATTATTTATTTACGCAGTATGAAGTCGCCAAGTTTCATATCATTCAATATATTCCATCTTTATAAACTTTTAACGAATCAGTTCCGTGAAAGACACTGTATATCATTTGAAAGGCATTCAAATTACCTATTCAACCATGTATTTATTTTCAAATTCTGACTGAAGGTTTTTTAGATATTTAATTTTTAATTAGTTGGATAATTTCTTGCCCGATAGATAATATATTAGAATAATCTGAATTCGTGGGATTTTCGAGGCATA
>JAUIMX010001024.1:0-10345 GCA_033557805.1 Phaenonotum sp. SLE1380
TACTGCGGCCATGATGTTGGTGATGGCGGTGCGAAAAGTGATTTTGCCCAAGTGTCCATTCTGGGTATTCTGTGCTTTAGCTAAAGTGACAGTTGTAAAGTAAGCGGCAAACATCATGGGCTTTAACCTCTACTGTGTGCCGTTCTTTTGCCAACTGTCACTTCAGCTAAAATTTAAAATTTTTATTATGAAACTGGGGGTTAATACAACCAAAAATATACAATATAAGATGTCTTTGAAAATATTTCAAGAAGACTACGTTTAGACCTGAATGAACTTCAATATAGTGTCTATAAAGTCTTGTGGAATCTATGGGTTTCTTCAATTTTCAAATTGTGCATTACCTTTAATTTGTCCACAGGTGTAAGCAAAATTCTTGCGACATCTACAGCAACATTCCCTTGACCAAATATGGCCGCAGTCTCACCGCTTAAATCTATTTTCAAATCTGAGTCCCACGGTGTTCCATTGTACCATCCAACAATCTGTCTTGCTGGTATAACGTTCGACAAATCTTCTCCTGGAATGTTTAATTTTCTACTCTCTTCAGCTCCATATGTCTATAATCGATCAAGAGATTATCCTCACATTGGTGAGGTTTTGTGTTTACAATTTTTGTTTATAAAATCTCGAAAGAATTATATTTCTAGTAACTTATTAGAAAATGAGATGAAATGATGGCTTTAAACTGAACAATAACAAAATGAGAAGCAAATTTTATAAAAACAATTGAAAATCACAAACCAAAATAACGGCATTATATGCATCCTTCAACTGTTTCAAGCTAACATCCTTTCCTAAATTTATATTGCCATAATAATTAACATTGGGAAGTTCCGCAGTTTTTGTGAACGTATTAATAACATTTTTAACTTCGGGATGGTCAGGTGCAACACCAAACCTACAAATTTTCAAAAATAAAATATTAACATATACTTAAAATAATAATTTCCACTTATTTAATTGTCAATCAATGTCATTAAAATTATATTTTAATTTCATACCTCACTAATCCAAATGGCACAGGCAATCGTTCAATAATATCAATTTGCGCCTCACCAAACTTTTTGGCCAAATGCTGGGCAGTATAAAATCCAGCAGGCCCTGCTCCAACAATGCACACTTTTGGTTTAATTGATTTACTTGAAAATAATCTTTTAACTACATTGAAACTCTGCGTTTTCATATTTGAGGTTATGCCTTAACCTAAAAAGCTCTTCCACTTATTAACAATCTAATATTCTTGCGAATAAATATTTTTTCAACAATTTGCCATCAAAAATTGAATACTGTCTTTCATAAGTCTCAATTTGCACTTGACTCAAATTTTATTTTACTTATTGTGGGTCAAAAGATCATTCTGATTAGAAAGTTTTTTATGTTCTTTGGATGAGTAAATATGATTATGCTGAACATTTCAGTACACAGCACACACTCATAATCCTCGAAAAATGAAAGCCAAAACGATAATTTTGATTTTTTATTCAGAAAATTTGAATTTATAAACTATATTTACAACACAAAATCGTCCCTCTAAAACAAAAAAAAAACAATATTAATGGAAAATCTCTAACCACAATATAACTACTTACCAATCCATTATATTCAAGTACGTGTTTCTTAATCTTCGAGCTATCGACCCACGTAACGAAATCCTCCAAAGTACGATTGACTAAAAACGCGGGGTCTTTTACGCATTCCGCCCCAATTCGAACATGTCCTTGTTCAATTAATTTAGTAGCTCCCTTGATCGATTCTGACATATTATCTAAAAACAAGCATCGAAATAAAAACAAATGAATGTCGAATAATCGAAAACCACGATATCGTGATCGAAAACGATCTGTCACTCACTTCTAACCATAACAACTGCAAGTCGCCGCCTGCAAAAACAGGAGGCCGTGACTTTTTCAGCAAGACTCAAATCCCATCGTGTCGGAATCACTCCTAATGAATATCTAAGCAAAAGTTTAAAATTATCAATCAAAATCTAGTGCTGAAAATTATACATACAATTTTTCTAATAATTGAGCACTCGATTGTGTCCTATAGGGGTCTTTGGGGTCTAATTCCTTAATTTTTCTTGCGACCTCCCTTATTTCCCGTGATAATTTGTTGTATTTCGTATAATCCTCACGTTTCTGTATGTGATACTTTTTAAGCACTTTAACTTCATGTAAATTATTGTCAACTTTCCAAGATATGAAATCTACTTTTTTTAACAATTTTTGCTCATGGTATTTCAATTTTCGAACCATCTTGTAAGCATAAAATTAATTTCAAACACTTGTTTTGACTACACGACTCCACATAACCTCAAAAAATCAACATGTGTAGCAAATTAACCTGAAGTTTGTGAGTTACTGACAGCATGGCCAACACTAAAATGAGCTTCTCAAAAGTCCCTATTCTGAATAATTTCAATTTTTCCATATTTATTATTTCAAATTTACAGATCGCATCTAAACTCTGATTTTCATATTTCGTCCGTATAAAGCGTAAATAAATCGTCTTGAAAGATTTTTCTCGAAAAAATATATCCCAACCGATATTTCAGAATCTAACTAATAAATTTTTAAGTAATTAGAAAAATGTTTCAAGCCCAGCTATTTGAGAAATTTTTAAATATTCGCATAAAATTGATCCCCTATGTTTTAAATAAAATCACAACAGGGCTTGTTTCGCATCCTACTTTTATTGTAACGCTAAAGCTCGTCGTCATCATATCACATACGTAGCGTTACAGTCAGTAAATCTATTATATTTTGCTTGCATTTAAGAAGTAACATTAGATTTTTACAAAACTTGTCTGCAGTTGTAAACTTGAGATAAAACGAAACCAACCGCAACGATCCCTCCTACTCTTGTATACCTACTTGCCGAAACCGAAAAGAGGTTATTACCTTTTTTCTTTGCATTTAACAGTTAGGATTTAGTTTGTTGTAGTACCAGTGTTTTTATTGTTAAATTTTATGCAGGCAGTTGTGTTTGAAGCTTTCGCGCGGTGTCGTAGTGGTTTATTTCATCTGTGAAATTTAAAACTAGAGTTTTTGACAGCTGCTTTAAGGCGGCACCGATTCATGCAGTTTTTACGTGTCTTTGCGTTTTAAAATTCAGTTCAATGTAATGTTTGCTGGTTTAAATTATTAAGTTCATACAACAAAGTGCAATATGTCGAAGAACAACATTGTGGGTAGTCGGAGTCTCTCATCGACGAGTTGCAATAGCATCGTGTCAGATTTAGATGAAATAATAGATAATGGATTACAAGATATTAGTTTAAGTAATAACAGTAGGCCTTCTTCAACATCTCGAACACAGAAGGCTAAAAGGATCAGATTTTACCACAACGGCAACAAATTCTTCAATGGGATTGTCGTACCCGTTGCCACGGAGAGATATAGGTCTTTCGATAGTTTAATTTCTGATTTAACAAACATTCTTATGAAAAGTGTTACATTACCAAGTGGGGTTCGTACAATTTATGCCATGGATGGTAGAAAGGTATGTAATAACTATATTATTAAAATAATTATATTATTATTAGATGGTGTACTAGTTAGATGTTGTTTAAACTATTTTATGTTTTGTAAATAATTTACATGAGTCATCAGCATTATATTTCAAACTAATGTAGTTCTAATTGTTCTCGATAAAATTGAGACCGATTTGTGGGCTGTGGCACTGTTCTTGATTTATTAAAAAATTATGACTCATCTATTATAATTGCAACAAATTTTCTAAAGAAATTTCCGGGCAATTTCACAAAGTGTGTACACAAAATGTTGCGTGTAATTGTTGCAATGGTTAGTTGAGCAGCAGTGATTTGAAATTGATGAAAAAAATGATCATAATTTCTTCTTTTTGAGATAAGAAATAGCTGTTGCATGCACTAATTCTAAAAATTTGTCTATTCTTTTTATTTCCGAGAAATTTGATCTAAATATAAAGACAGGCCTAAAAATAACTGATGTCTGCTTTTAAATTAGTTAAAAATGCAAGGCATTATTATGGTACTAAAATAAATAATGAGATTTGTTTATGTATTAAATTAACGTATATGTATTTCAATATTTGTTTCTTAATTTCAAATGACAATAATATGTATTGAATCTAATAAGTGTGATTATTTGGCTGTTTTTTCTTTCATTGAAGTATTTCATTGTTTTAGAGCAGTATTATTCTCAGTCTTGAATGACCTTTTTATAGAAAATACTTCTTTCCTTTGAAGAGTTTCCCAAAGCTTTAGTCAGTATTTTAAAGTATTAAAATCTTGTGATTTTGGCCGTAATTGGGAAACAAACAAAATTTTGAATTTGACATTTCGACTATACATATTACTATCCTTTATTCTAAAGAAAAACAAAGATAAATACATTGAATTCTACCATTTTTTTTATAATGTTATCCGAATACAATTCAACCTTTCAATATCGGTTCTATCATTTAGCGAGTTTTCATCTTCTTTTATAAAAATAATTTCCTAGACAAGCTTTTTTTGCAATTTGTTTCTATATCTAAAACTTTACCATTATCAAAACCAGAAAGGTGGTCCATGTCATAACTATGTTTACGGAGCGCTGTTTGATTAGCATTATCATTAAAGAGACTGTTTCTGTGTTCTTCCATGTGTTTTCACAAATATTTTTTTTACTTTCCAATGTGTGAACTTGTGCAAATGTTGCATGAAATATAAATGGTATGGGTCAATTTATTTTTGTTTATTTTTAATTGCTTTGTTTACAGAAATTTTAAGTTATTGATTTTTTTTGCAATTTTTATGTTATGTGTGGTAGTCTTCTGGAAAGACCCTTTATGTAAGGGATGAAAATTTATGAAAAACTCTTGTTTTCTTTATCTCTAGAATTGTTACCGCCTGTAGTGGTCTCACGTATCAAAATTCTATTTCTTATAACATTACTCATAAAACTAATAGGATAGATATTGTCAACTAGGATTTGCCTGATTTTCTCGATTTGTTTTTCTTTTTCTTTGTTATCATAATCAACACATTTTTTTATAAATTTGGGGTTTTTTAGAGTTGAAGTTCAGGTATCTATTTGACCAATAATCTGATGTATAACATTTTCTATTTTGAAAGAAATTTTTTCATTATATTCTTTAAATTTGTCAAGTAATATAGTTATTTTAACTATTTATTCTCTTTGATTTTATAAATTTATATAAATTATATTAATATCATTGAATTTTGTTACATTTTAAATGACTAAGTTGATTCAGAATTCTCTATGTGAATCTGTAGGTATAGCTGCTTTATTGTAATACATTGCATAAACCACAGAGCAAGGTGTCTGGAAGAAATTTTCCCTATCCATTTAAAGAAAAAAAAAAACATTGCGTAAAACAAATTATAATAAATACATACACATAGACTAATTCTGATCAAAGGCCATTGCCATTTTAAATTCATTGTTATATAACGTTAATATTTCATGATTTTTTTGCTCTTGATTGATATTTTCTTATACTATTTACCATCAATTTTTGATGGAGATTTTTAAGCTACCAAAATAAATCAAAATTAAATATCAAAAGGCTTGTTCCAACCGACAGTTTCGGGCTTGCCCTGGGCCAAAAACTGGCAGTTAATTTGAAATTCTCCAATCAGAGAGATTATGCTTTGCCTCTGATTGGAGAATTTCAAATTAACAGCCAGTTTTTGGCCCAGGGCAGCCCAAAACCGTCGGTTGGAACAAGGCCAATAAAAGAAAAAGTAAAATGTGAAAAATGGATTCAAATAAATAGTTTTGACAATTTTCAAAAATATTAAAGATTTGTTACAATCGAATAGAAACAATAATAAATTATTGTAATATTACAGGTATCAAGACTAGATGATTTAGAAGATGGTAAAGAATATGTATGTAGTGGAAAAGGTGAAACATTCAAAAAAATAGAATATACAAAAACAGATACATTAAGATCAAAACGAATATCTAGTTCAAAACAATCGCCATCTACACCAACGCCTAAAGTGACACCGCCTGACTGTGTTCACCCTAGAATTATCACCATTATTAGGAATGGTAGCAAACCCAGATTGGTACTATCATAAAATAATATTTATAATTTTATTCCTGCTAAATTATTATTTTATTTTAGGTAAAACGGTTACTTCTGAATAAAAGGAATTCAGCAAGTTTAGAACAAGTCCTGAGTGCCCTTACTGAAGTCGCCACTCTTCCCACAGGGGCTGTTCGAAAAGTTTATACTTTATCAGGACAGCCCGTGACTGCATTACCTCAATTTTTCTCGTCCGATGATGTATTTTATGTGTATGGTAACGAGAGCGTTTCTCAAGATGATTTCGAGCTTGTTTTTGAAGAGAGCAAAATTATACAGCAATACAAGAAAGTTCCAGGCCTTAAAAACGGGTGAGTGTAGTTGAATTGATGAATTCAAAAGTTTTTATGGGCAACAGATTGAGAGAAGCACTCATTGAAGCTAAATTTGAGGCTTAATAGCTAGGGGGAACTATGTTGTTTGTCTCTCTCTTATTTCTTATTATAGCGCATTGGAAATTACAAACCAATTTGAACAATTTTGTACCCTAAGTTATGTTTATGTTTTTTTCCTTCAGGATGCTTCTGAATTTTTCTTTTATAATGTTGAAATGTTGCAGTGCTAAGCCAAAGATGCCCAAGAAGGAGTTCAACAGAACTTACGATGGGGAAGAAAATTTATTGGCAAGACTTTGTAAAGACAATAACATTATTTTACCATCAAATTTGAAACAGAAATATGTTGTTGGAAGAGTTATTGGTGATGGTATGTTCTGTTAATTCTTTGTTTATTATCAATAATTAATGTTGACCTTGAATTTTAGGCAATTTCGCAGTTGTTAGATTATGTAAAGACAAAACGAACAGTGAAGAATTTGCTTTGAAAATAATAGACAAGTCCAAATGCAAGGGAAAGGTATGCATGTGCATTTACATATTGCAGTTATGACTCTCTAGGGTTTGATAATTAGTATGCTGGAGGCTATTTATAGATGCAAAAATAACTGTTACTTGCTTGCTAAATAACAGCTATAATGATAACAATTTTGTTTGAATATATTAAATTCTTTTTTTGCAGGAAGATATGGTTGAGAATGAAGTTAAAATTTTGAGGAAGTTGAGTCACCCACATGTGATGAAGCTAATAGCAGAGCAAGACACTAAGCCTATGCTTTATCTTGTCGTAGAATTAGTGCGAGGTGTGTAAATTTACTTTCTTCATCAAATATAGTTACTCAATTGAATTATCAAGGTTTTTTTTTCAATTGAGATTAACCGTTCTAATTTAAACAAGAAACTATCCAATAAAAAGGAACAAATACAATAAAGTTACTTTATTATATTTGATTTTACATGATTGATGATTTTAACAATTTTTATTGTATTATTTTAGGAGGTGATTTGTTTGATGCAATAACTGTAGCTACGAAATTTTCGGAACAACAAGCTGCACTAATGGTACATCATTTAGCATCTGCTTTAGCTTATTTGCACAATTTAAATATAGTACACAGAGATGTAAAACCTGAAAACCTATTGGTATGTATTTGTTTTTTATTAATCTGTTCAGTTTCACTAATTAATTTTTTCTAGGTTGATATGGATGGGGATCGAGTTCGAATTTTGAAATTAGGAGACTTTGGCTTGGCCTGTGAGGTCAACCAACCCTTATATACAGTTTGTGGAACTCCAACATATGTTGCACCTGAAATCTTAGCAGAGTCTGGATATGGATTGAAGGTATTTATGATAAGTCTTTGATGAATGAGAAAATCATTGAACGTGCAATGATTATGACTAAAGATTCTCTTCCTGCATCATTCAACACATTGAAATGGATAATATATAATAGAATCATTATATTTAAAAGTGTTTGTTACTCCTAGTTTGACCGAGAGTAGGTGTTGATGGTCAGCAATAAGTGAATTTGGCTTAGACCACCTTGTTTGCTTGATTTGAGACATGTGCATTTTTATTTATGTGGAAACAGTATATACAAAGTATAGCATTTGCCGATCCTTCTCTTTATGAAATTGAAAGGGCAATCAACGATCTGCAGAATAGAGAGGAATATAAGATAATGCATAGATCTATGTGGCCATCATTTGGAACAATTGGACTAGTTTTTTTTTATTATTGTCAACAATAATATTCTAATTTTTATAAAAAGAAGAAAATTTACAATGTATTTCATTCATAAGAGATTTTTAATTGTTGATGATTTATTGGAGATGGATATTTGATGAAATAATTACATGAATTGAAATCATGTAATTTAATATTATATTCAAAATAACATGATCAATGCCAACTTTTGGTAGAACCAGGAATAACAGACAGTTTCAAATATTTTAAAAATAATGATTCTTTAAAATGTTATCCATCTCGATGTCTTCATCCCCAAAGTGATGATAATCCATGTACGTTCAATGATCTTGTTAATTACACACATTAATTTGCTAGTGTATTTAACCCCTTAAGGGGACAGTCTACCTAATTCACAAGTCGACCTATTAAAAGGGGGAAGTGGGGTAAGGGGGGCCAAAGAAGGCTGGTCAAATCTAAAACCTCTGAAGAGAATCCAATAATTTGCCTGTCCCAAATATGCATCTGTTGTAAAACCATTTATCTCATCTATGTGTTGACAGGGGACACACAGGCTACTTATCCATTGTTATTTCTTTATTGTTTTTGGTCGAAGGTAGAGAATTGTTCCCATTTACCAATTTAAAATTTTGAAATATGCATAAGACTTTTGCGATATTTATCTTAATTAATAATGCAAGTATGTATATGATTGTCGACAAGTCTTTATACAGGAAAGTAAATAATAGGAAAATAAATATTATAAAAATCGAAAATTAAGGAATATAGTATTTATTTTTCTTTCCTGGCTATAAAAAATATAGACAATGTTTTATTTTAAAGTTTTCGAACTGTCCGAAAAATAAATAAAAAGTGTATTATAACTACTTCCATAAATACAGGGTCCGGCAAAAGTCCCGGGACGGATCGATTGTGGCCAAACGAGACGAGATATTGATTTCCGGTTTTCGGCAGTGCATTCAGCAAATTTTTATCTAGTAAAAAATTAGTTACACATTTCTAGAATAATTGTAATAATAATAATTTTGTAGGTGGTCAAGTTTTTTAAATAGAACACCCTATATATTATTACAAATTACGATTCCTTGATAAATTATAAATACATATTACCTCAGTCAAAATTCGTTTAAAGCTAGGCGTTTTCGAGATATTAGCAATTTTATACAAATTTCAAATTTTATCAACCATACTTCATTTGTTTATAAATGAGTCACCTTTAGAATACAATTATCATTTTTGAAGTTTCTCAGGACACCAGTATGTTCTACAGAGGGAATATTTTAAAACCGAATTTTCCTCATCCATAGGTCAAATGTGGCCTTCCAAAGATTGTGATTTTCAACATCGAATATCTCTCTTATTTTGAATACACTGCATATTTATATGTCATCTCAAAGAGATCCTTAACTTCTTCAACTTTAATCAGGACTTCCCTATGCCCATCTTTAAATTTCAACAAGTTGGAGCAAATTCTATAAAAATAGCTTATTATTCAGTTATATCACAGTGTCGTGGAAACAGTATGTAAATTTCTTCAACATATATCCCAGTTCGAAGAATACACCTATTTTTAATAATAAACTCTAATGAAAATTCATTATGGAAAAATATTTCAAATGAAATAAGTTGAATAAGTTTATAGTTCGTATAGCAATCATGCAGTTATTTAAATTGCCATTTGTTTTATCATAAATGGAGAAAAAATTGAGTAAAAATAGAGAATTACGTTTTTAATAATGTGGAGTCTCAATAAAAGCTGAAGCAGAGAGAAGTACTTCTCTCTGGCTGAAGTAACCAAGCGACTCTTTGAGATGACATAAATACGCAGGGTATTCCATTTAGAATAAGAAAGATATTCAATGTTAAATATCGCTAACTTTAGAAGACCATATTCGACCAATTGATGATAGAAATTCGGTTTCCAATTATTTCACCTCTGGAACGTACTAGTGTCTAGAGAATCGCTAAAAATGATAATTGTTAGATAAAAAGTAACCTAGTTATAAACAAATAAAGTATGGTTGATAAAATTTGAAATTTGTATAAAATTGCTAATATCCTGAAAACAGTTAACTTCAAACGATTTTTGACTAAGGTGTTATGATCTTATAATTCATCGGGGAATCGAAATTTGTAATAATACAGTGCTTCCCAAAAAGTTCGCATCATATGGGAAACTTTTTTATTATTGACTTTATCGAAAAACTTTATTTCAA
>JAUIMX010001025.1:0-10343 GCA_033557805.1 Phaenonotum sp. SLE1380
CCTGTATATTACGCTAAAGTGAACTGGTTAAGCTAAGGAACAGCGGTTTTGTGGCATTGAAAGAAGAGGTGAATCAATTTTTAGGTGAGGAAATTGGGAAATTTTTCGTACTTGAAAATGAATTTTGGAATAAACACCTTTTTTCTTTTATGTTATAACAAATCATTTGAATAAACTCAACACTCAATTGAAATAAAATCATTATTTAATATTTGAACTATTTTGCGCAGTGAAAGCATTTAAATTAAAACTGGAACTTTTCACAATTAATTATTTGTAGCAGGGTATTTTGTGAAGAATGCAACCATTAATGTACCCATGTATGATTGGTAATATATCCGCGCTTTTAGGGGAATCTAGTGATTTTTATTGATTTTTTGGAATAAAGTTTGGCTAGATTAACAATATCGAGACAACGTACAGGTTGTTGGTTGGAGAAGAAAGGTTTTGCATGGTAAAATGGAGTGCGTGCATTGTTGAAGAGTTTCGGCTTAATTTCATGCCATCCTGGAAATTCGGGGATATAATACTTTTTCAGGCACCATTATTGAACAATCCAAGTGCTGGGGTTGGTTCATTTACGGCGAGTTTGCCGGATTCAGCACCTTTTATGACCACGAGGTCTCTCCTTTTTTTGCCATGGTTAAAAAGTACGTTAATTACTTTCTTGCAACAAATTAATCACATCATGTTTGAATATCCATTCTATTTTCGTTTCTTTTAAATTAGGCTCCAAAGCCAGGGCCTTTACGTAAGAATTACCATTGACTGGATTTGGTACATAACCTCAATTATCTTTTGGGAATCAAACTTCGAGGGTTGGAAATCCAGTCAACTGCATATACCACCAGAGATAGTTAGGCACCCAGATATATGGAAACATCCTTAGATCAGGCAGTGGATTCGGTTTTTGGAGGAAGAATTGATATGTCAACCAAGGATAATCAGGTTTATAGCGTGGCATACGACTGCAATATCCTTTTTTTATAATATGCTAGGTATTTTCTAGTGACGTAAGTAATATATTTAAGATTTTTTGTACACATTTAATTGATTATAATAGTACTTTTTGCAAATAACTTATATTTGAACTCTATGTATTCAAAGGTTTTCTGCCGCGTTATATTACCTTTATCGTTATACAGGGTGTCTCGGCGAGACAGTAGGGCAAAAGTTTAGGGAGAAGGCGGTAATTTGGAAAATTGATTTTTGGTAGACATTATATAGGTAATAGGCAGAGCCTAAACGAAATATTTACTGATCTGTTTTACTTCCGGTTGCACCAGAAGTAGTAGAAACTTCCTTATTTGAATAGATAAGACAACATACCACCTACATTTTTGGATTGGTCATGAAAAAACAAAAATTTTCATATATCTAACCGTTTGAGAGATATTAATTTTTTTATGAAATTTTTGACAGATGCAATGTCTTTATAATTGAATTTTTACACAGTCAAATATTTGTTTATGCCGGTGGGATCGAGCAATAAGAGTCAGTTTCACGTGTTGGATCACTCGAGAGAGGAAATAAATATACAGGGGCCGTTTCATAAATTTTCGAATCCCATGAATTTCAATAGATGAAAACTCAATTTCTTCAAATAGCATGATATTTTTTTTCATCTTATTGGAAGATGGTCAAAATATCTACATATTTTATCAAAGATGTTCCTATGCTATCTCTTACCGTTTTCGAGAAATTAATTTTTTTCTATTTTAGAATTTTTTTATTGTTCTATTGTTCTTATGGTGTCTATGATGACAAAATAATTGACTATAGTAAATGAAGTGAATTGGCAGATAAAATTTTTTTGACATGGCGTTCATTAACAGTGATTGAACAAATCTATTAATGATTCATGGCGAGTGCGGTAGAGCAATTGATAGAACTTGTTGTGAATTGAATAGACAATATGTGATAGGCCACCTCAATCATCAGATCACCAACGACCTTGAAAAAATATTTCAAAGCTATAAGTGTTCCAAATGTCTATTTCCTTGTTCTAAACGTATTTTTGTACGGTTTGCTATAGCTTGATGGATGAACTCCCTTGACAATTCATTAAAAGCGCTCAATATTTTATTGTGCCTGTCTTTTTTGGTACTCGGCGCTACTGAACACAGTATATTGTTGATAAGTCCCCAAACCAAACACTCTATTGGGCTTAGATTCGATGATCGAGGTGCCCATCGAACCACTCATTGTGTATTGAATTCACAACAAGTTCTATCAATTAAGCTACTGTACTCACCATAAATAATTAGCCATATGAAAAAATAAATGTATCCATCAGCTATAGTCTATTGTTTTGTTATCATAGACACCCTAGAAATAATAAAACAACCAAAAAAGAAATCCAAAATATAAAAAAATTAATTTCTCGAAAACGATACAAGATAGCATAGGAACATCTTTGATGAAATTTGTAGATATTTTCACCGTCTTTCAACAAAATGGAAAAAATAATATCATTCCATTTGGGAAAATTGAGTTGTCATCAATTAAAAATCATCATGTTAGAAAATTTATGAAATAGCCCCTGTATATTTATTTCCTCTGTGCAGTGATCCAATGAGTCAAACTGTAGCCCCTGTATATTTATTTCCTCTGTGCAGTGATCCAATAAGTCAAACTGACCCTTATCCCTCGATCCTACCGCCATGCGTTATCAATAAAGAAATATTAGACCATGTGAAAATTTAATTATAAAGACATTCCATATGTCAATAATTTCATTGAAAAATTAATATCTCTTAAACAGTGTAGACACTTTGATATCAAAATTTTGGTTTTTTTTTATGGCCAATCCAAAAATGTAGGTGGTATGTCGTCTTCCCTATTTAAATAAAGAAGTTACTAGTTCTTCCGGTGCAACCGGAAGTGAGAAAGATCAGTCAATATTTCGTTTAGGCTCTTCTCATCACCCATTTGAGATCTGCCAAAAACTAATTTTCCAAACTAACGCTTTCCCCCTAAACTTTTGCCCTACTGTCTCACCGAGACACCCTGTAATACCTTATTATTAATTGCAATAACAAGTCATATATATTCTATTCTTCCTTTTTAGGCCGTATTCACTGTATCATTGTGATAATTATTGTATCTGGTATGAAATTGTATAAATTCTATTGTTTTGACCTACGATAGACGTACATTGTGAATGTAATATCTGAGATTGATACAATCAATATAGCAGCTTTCGTTTTAAATTATATTGATTATTTATTTCCTTCGACAAATGGTATTTTCGCAGTTCGATATCTTCGTTCTTTACAATAACATCTCTTGGATCGCCAGAGTATAAAAATAAACTGCGTGGTGCCTTTATATTAACATGTTACGAACCCATGCATCACGACCATTTAGCAGTTGCACTCTAAGAACATCCAAGTAAGAAAGCTGGTTGTGTGCTGATTGTAATTTTCATTTATTTCAAGATTCCTAGGAATATATTAGGGATATTATAAAAACGCCACATAATCAAAGGCGAATGAATCATTTCCCTACATGAGCGAGACATATTCCTCAAAACAAAAGCGTTTCATTAGAAAAAAAGTACACGACACAAATAAATTTGCTTTTGGAGGAATTTGAAAGAAGATTTCGAATCCCTGAAAGAGGAAATTCAGTTCAAGGTAATCCAAGATCCGAAGGAACTTCCAGTAGAGTTTTCTCTAGAAATCATTGAATCACAAATTTCATCAGTATATAAAAACACCAAGAATCCAATTTACGTGACTTTTATGAAAGTATTGATAATATAAAATTTAAAAATCCAACCAACGTGACACCAGAAGTATTTTGCATGTTTGGTACCACTTATATTTGTGAGCAAACATTTTCAGTTTCAAATATTAATAAAAATGAACAATATTCAAATTTAATTGGCAACAATTCACAAGATATTTTTAAAATAGCAACTTGTGCCCGAATTACAACAAAATTGTAGGGAAAAACGTTATAATAGTTCTCATTAACTTGTTAACTTTTGTATGCTTTCGATATTAATTCATGTTTTTTTTTTGGTATAATCAATTCATATTGATAATATTACAACCAATTGATTCATAATATAATATAATATAATAATTTAGGAAGGAAATTAGTTGTTCATAATTATCACCCCCCTCCCACCCATGTGCGGTCCGCGACTTGTTCCTGCATTTAAATGGGGCCCTTCTAAGGTTTTGAGTTGTGCAAGCCTGCTCTATAGGATGAAATGAATTTAAATTTTGATTGGCGTTTCGCCTTCGAGAAAACATCATAACTTCTTTTCCTTAAACCTAGAGAGGTCGCGCCTATGGTCTGAGAGCCCACACTTTGGTGTTTCGACATGTGAAACTTACACACACAGAAAAAGGAATGGTTGACTTTACTATATTATAATTGAGTTAAAGTAGTGTAGCTATGAGAGTACGGTGACACTTTCCCCATAAGGTTTACATGGGAGCTCAAAAAACTACTTTTTCGCCATCTTAAATTTCGCGCGCGCGGATGTGCGTAGGTCGTGAGCGGCTGTACCGAGGTAGCAGGATGCAGGTCTCGACTTGTTTGATCGTATCGGACCAGGTGTAATAACTCATCGCGCGTCGGGTCATTAATTACACAGGTCAACATTTGATCTAAGGAGTGTCACAGTACGCCATAGGGGTATCTTACGGTTTTTGGGGTCACTGATTTCATTCCCGGGGTCGTTTTATCTCTATCACGTCAGGTTCAAGGTCATTTCAAGGTCACATATACAGTGAGACCGTATAAATTCATTTTGGGGATGAAAATTTTAATAATAAAATCCTGCAACAGGTCGATTTTTATTTCAAAGAGGACAACTGTGTGTGCGTGTGCATGCGTGCATGTGTGCGTGAGTACGCGTGTGCCGGAATGCGCGCATGCGCGCGTACCTAAAAAGTCATATTTTTCAAATGAAACACCTGTATATTTTCATGTTGATGAGATTCAATTGCCAAAAATCTTCACATGATAATGAGCATCTGCTCTACGTATCATTTTCCATTTTTGTAATATTAAGTTAATTGATAAAGTAATGTTAATATTATCACTAAGAAAAATGTTTTGCGTAGGTTCGGGTCGCTACTTCAACCACGATATCCACATGTATAAATCAACAAATCAACATACACGGATTCTGATCAAATACTCTTTTTTGCATCATGTAACATTTTTGTGAAAACTTTTTGAATGAAGCCGTTAAAGTAGATGATATTTCATTGAATAGTTATTATTGAAATATTGAGAAATGTTTGTTACTTCTGACTTGAAGACCAGATAACTGACCCGCTTCCCTCGTTCACCTAAATAAGAGAAACGATTGAATCCATAGTATACAACTTCTTTATTCAGTCAGTATAGCACTTGAAAAAAAGAATGCAGCCAACATTTCCCGATTGTTTTCTCAAGAAATTGAAAGAACAACATAATCGACAGACTAGAGAGGAGAATAAGAAAATGCATAGATCTACATAACCAACACTGCACAACTTAACTAGTTTTTCATTACTGTTTCCAATAAAATTGCAATGTTCATCAAAATAAGAAGATATAAAATGTGTTTTATTCATGAGAGGGGTTATCAATCATGAAAACTGATATATAGAAGATTTGAAGAAATAATGACATGAATTGAAATCATGCGATAAAATATTATTATATTCAGAATAACATAACTAACGCTTTCTTTTGGCGAACAAACCGGGAGTAACAAAGACTTCCAAATACGTTTATAATAACGATTTAAAAATGGTTTATAAACGTTTATAATAACAATTTAAAAATGGTTGAGAATCACTGATCTACAATATCATCTATCTTGGTGTGTTTATTCCAAAAATTTTCAACAAAAGTGATCAATGGTGTAAAAAGAGAGTATTTTTGTCAATTATACATAATAATATCAATTTGCCAATTTACCCGATTTCTCAAAAATGCCAAGGACACTCTAGATAAAATATGAAGCACTTTGGAAATTGAATCTATCGATATAAAAATATACAGGGTGTTCTATTTGGAGAATATGGCCTTTGAGCTATTTAAGATTTCATATTTTGAAAAATTCTCGTACAGACCCTGTATCATTTGTAACAAGAACACAAATTCGTTCTATGTCTTCATAAGTTTCTCCGACCTTACTGGAAATAGGAGAATCTGGCCATGGAATATGAAGAAATTATGATTTTTTCAAATTAGGTCTGTAATTATTTGAGCTAATATCTCGTGAACGGTAAGGTATTGAAAAGTAATACAAAAAATATAGACGGTTTTCTATTTGAAATACTGAAGTTAACAGTAATTTCCTTTATCACCAGAAGTAATAGAAGAATGAAAATATCCTATGTCGGAAGATAAGATGTAATTTTCTCTAGTATCAAATTTCAAGAATAGAATAAGAATAAGAACCTGAGAAATATCTTACAAAAGTGTTACGTGAATAACCCTGTATACAGATGTTTGTTATTTTTCAGAAAATCAAACATATCTATGTACTGCATGTTGCTTAGAATAATCCTACCGATATGCAACAAATTCGAACAAATAGCATCTTAATTGAATAATATATTCTAAATATGTTCAACAGATATTTGCATCTCATTTATGTGTTAGTGGAGAAAACCCTTTCATTCAACAACAAGAGGAGAATACAAGTTAGCAAATTTATGGTCGAATAAGTAATTGTAATGAAGGCTCGAACAAAATTATATTCCGTTCACTCCACTCATACATATATGTAAATTTTACTTGGTCAACTAATTATTTGCAGCAATTATTTCGGAGGAATTTCTTATCAGCTACCTTATTCTATAATTATTATTGGATGACTGTTCACGCAGCAAAAACAAAATAATAATTGTTTTCAAAATGTTGAGCCTTGCTTGCTTTTAATTGCCAAATTCAACTTTTTTGCCTAAATGTCAAATTCTCTTCATACAAAATAATTGCGTGTAATAAAGTTTCAATATATCGGTAAATTGAATTATTTTACAATGTTTCTGGAAAGTGTAGGCAGAAATTATTATTTAGTAAGCAATGAGTTGAAGAATTGGAGATCAGTGGTACACTAAAGTGAAAAACAATTTCTTATCCTCAATAGTTGAGGTAATCGCCTGTTCTGATGTGTGTAAGCTGTTCCTAGTAAAGCGTGCCTACTTTTACAAAAATTGCGTGGATAATAACATGTTTCCATTGCAATTGGAAAAACATAACTACAAATTTTCCGAATGGTTTAATGATGTGATCACGTTCATTTATCAGTGTTCACTACCCTCCCCTTATGAAAATATTCCTCTAGACTGTGAAAACAATTTTCATATTGTTATTGAATTCTTATAATTTTGAGGTAATTTTTTGCCAATAAACTCTCTCAATCTTAGACATATATTTTGTTAGACCACACGTTGACCGGTTCTACCATATTGAAATTGCAATTGCATATGATATATCTTCACCGTCATACATTATTTTCATGCTATAAATCGTACAATGAAAACTTTGAAACTGAAGTCGAAAGACAGCAAATTTATTGCTTTCAGTTCTAACATAAAATGTTTTGAAGCAGAATAAGAAATATGAACGTTTTACAAATCCATAAGAATTTGTTATTTCGAAATTGCATACATGATTTTTTTTGAATTTGCACAAAAACACAGTAGTTTTATTATTATTTTTGGCTAAGGAGGAATACTGTAATCAAAATTTTATAAGAGACAAAAAAGTTTCTAAAAAGAATTTACTATCGAAAATTTAATTTTTAGTTTACAAAAATTTGCGAGGAAAAAAGTTCCGGAAGGTTGAACTTCGTTGCTATGTGAAATTCCCATCTTCCCCAAGACCAAATTGAATGAAATTCGCACAGATTGTGCATCTAATATAATAATGATCAACTGTCAAAAATTATAAAATTTGGTTTGACTGTTAGGGAGTTATTAAAAAAAACTGTTCAAAAATTCCTTAAATTTGAAATCGTTTAACTTTTTAACGAAGCATTTCAAGGCATACATTTATTCGGATAATCATCATATTTTCACATGACTATTCTATAATTGAGAGATTGACCACTTATTCTCAGACACCCTGTATTTATAATCCAAAATTGTTTTAATATTTAACAGGGTGATTCACGTATTACTTTTCTGGGTAACTTTTTAGTTTCCCACTCTTATTCAATTCTGAAAATTTGGTACTGGAGTATATTGAATCTTGCTTTGCAGAATAAAATATTTTCATTCTTCTACTACTTCCGATAATACCAGCAATGACAGGAACTCGTAATAAAACCACTTTCTTCGCTAATACCGGAAATGACTCTCAACCTTGATATTTTTTTCGCCTCGGGAGCAGAGCTTATGTCATCGGCGGAACCTTCACAACACCCAATCGCCTGTCCAGGAATCGAGCCCACAGGCTCCACTTTATCAATCTTCCATCTTTCCCAACAAACCACGGAGCCAGACTAACTTTGGTATTTCAAATAGAATATCCTGTATACTGTTATATCTTTTGCTAATACGTTGCAAAATAATGTCCATACCTATATTTTCTTCTACTTTTATTTAAAAGCAATTCTTTTTTGCTTTTCAATGATATAACATATGTCATACTTATTCCAATAAATGCAATAGTTATAAGCATTTTATTGAAAACAAATGATTAAAAAGTTTTTGAAAATCAAGTTAGCCACGACTTCTGACATAAAATTATTTGTTTGAACCACTTTAGGTATGATCCTGAGAAAATAAAATATAATTTACTTTTATGAATTATTTTCCCAACAGGTCAACATTTATACATAATTTGCAAATGAAAAAAATTATTTTCAAAACTCTTGGCAGCTTGCAAAAATTCTTGTATTTACCGTTGATAATTGATCAGGACTTTTTAAATAAACAATTTAATGTTTAAAACCATGGATAACATGATTTTCAATAACTTTTTATTTATTTGTTTTCACTAAAATGCTTGTAACTATTGCATTTATTGGAATAAGTGTGACATATGTTATATCATTGAAAAGCAAAAAGTAATTGCTTTTCAAAAAAATTATAAAAAAATATGGATTCTATTTAAAACAATTGACCTCGAATATTTTTCTCGAAAGTGTTAAAATATCCATATACCTTACTTTCACAATATTATCGACTAATAACCAGTACTTTCACCTGTTATAAAGAAATATGGGTAATTTCATGCAACCTGTAATAAACAGATTGTCAATTTAACAGCAAAACTGCAATAAAATGGTTAAATATTCATTTATGGCATATAAAGTAGGCCATATCAATGGGGAATCATTGAGAAACTATTTGAGAAATAACATTATGAAAGACATAAATTTTAGTCGAAAAATAAAAATAGCTGAATGTGAAACTTGTGCTACGGGTACCATTCAAAACTCGTAATGAAAGTAAAAATACAATCCAATGTTGTAGGTCCTGCGCGAACTACATTATCGGGAGGCTGCAAAATACTTCGTCACATTCATTGACGAACATACTTCCCAAAACAAAAAAAAAGAGTTTTAGAAAAATTTGAAAGCTTCAAAAATGAATTTGAAAAATAGACAAATAAAATTTTTCCAAAGCAACAACGGTATCGCAGAATATATTAACAATGAATTCAGTAATTATTTGAAAAATAATGGTATTCAAAGAAGGCTATCAGTTTTGAGAACCCCTCAGCAAAACGGTTCAGCGGAAAAAAATTAAACTGTGCTTGTTGTTTACTTTAAGAAGCAAATATGCTTAATTTATTTGAAACAGAAGCCATTTATTATACAGTGAGCTCCAGAAGTAAGGCACAAATTCATTATTCCAAAAATGACTAATCTAATCCCAAAATCCTGAAACAGGTCGATTTTTATTTTTAATTTTACAATTTTTTTTTGAACATTGTTAATTTCAACCCCCTATCTCGCGGGGTAATTCACCCTTCGTTTTTTTTTAATAGAACGAATACCTTTGTTTACCTTCAAATGAAAGCGTTTTGCATGCCGTTTCCAACGGTATGAAAAATATTTAATTCCGAAGTACAGCTTTCGAGATATTCAATTTTCAATTTTATGATGATGTCAGTGTGAAAATATGAAATAAACTGAATGACAAACTTATTTTTCATTTTTGCCAAAAAATCTGGAAGAGGTCGATTTTTAATTTTAATTCTACATAATTTTTTCCAGGAAATAATTTTTTTTATTTCAACCACTCACCCCCTACAAACTACTCCTGATTGTTTTCAATAGAAAGGGTAGATTTAGTACACATCAAATGAAAGACAATCAAATTATGAATTCAATGACGTATTTGTTTTTGTTTTCTGTTGATTAGTTTTTG